>CM059195.1:2833166-2920278 GCA_030323885.1 Branchipolynoe longqiensis
ATAAGGATGAGATAGTGAGATAGTGAGACTGGTAATCCAAACAGTCAAAGAAGAATTAGCGAAGGGGGGCAAAAACAAAAAGGATATAAAAGTAAATGACAGAAACGGCACAAATGACAACAGAAACGATGGAAAAAACTAAACAAAATCAAGGGACAACTTCAATGACAATGAATATCAAAACCAACTGCAGGCACTACAGGTAGCGTACAACACGTTGCAAATAGAATGCACGTGGTTCAAATCTGAGTTTGAGAAGATCAAAGAACAAAAGAACATCACAAATGAAAACAAAGGTATAAACAATGCCAGGACTGTGCCCACGGACAAAAGGAAGCCACCCACGGATACAGCCCAAACAGAGGCGACAAAAAGTGATGGGAAAAAACTCAGCATCATAATACATGGCATCCCGGAAAAAGAAGACGAAAACATGGAGAAAACTGTCACAAACATGCTAAAAGAAGCAGACTGTGACTTTGGCTGGACGGTAGTGACCAAAACCTTCCGTCTAGGAAAGAAAATGAAAAAAGAGGCAACACCAAGAAAAATCACAGACAACAACGAGCAGACCTCAGACAAAAATAAAGACAAGGAAACCAAAGATACAGAAACCCAAAACACCGAAAAAATCACAAGCAAACCAAGGAGCATCAAAATCCAGCTGGAAAAGGAGTCACACAAAAAAGAACTCTTCCAGAAAAAAAAAATGCTCCAGTCAAAAGAAAGCTACAGCAAGGTAACAATGAGGCCGGTCAGATCAGAAGCCGAAATGCTAAATGAGAAAACGGTACAACAAATGTACACACTTGCAATGGAGAACAAAAATGAAAAAATAAAGTCAATCAAAATGAAAGGATGCAATATAGAGGTAAATGGAAAAATCTATAAGCCCAATGAATTTGATCAAATAGAAATAGCAGAAATCACGCCAGAGAAGGCAGCAACTAGGGAACACACATGGGGAGTGTCTTTCCAAGGACACAACTCCCCTTTCAGCAATCTCTACAAGTGTGAAATCACTGGAAAGATGGTAACAAATATACATCAGCAGAGCAATACTACAGCTCAATAATGGTAAAATACCATGAGAAACACGACATAATGAGAATGATAGACAACACTGAAAATCCATATACGATAAAGGCAATGGCAAAGAAGATATGGAGAACACAGGATTGGTGTAAAACCAATGAAAACGTGCTGGAGGACATCGTCCGCGCAAAATTCACACAAAACGAAAGCCTGAAGGAGAAACTAATAAATGCTCCAGGAAACGCATTCAGGGAATGCACAAAATGCCCATACTGGGGCTCAGGTCGGTACCTGGACAGTGCCAGTGAAGGTGAAACAGTAAAACAAGGATACAAAAATAAAATGGGGAACATCCTCCAAAAAATAAAGGAAAGCCTGTGCAAGGAAGCAAATACAAATAAATAAACAAATAAACAAATAAATAAACGAGCAAAAACAAATATGTCATAAGAAAACAAGAAGAAATTGAAAATGAAGAGCAGGAGAAAGCATAAGAGCTATCCCAGCAGGTAAGGAGGAGGTGCAAAAAACATAGCAACACACAGCTTGCTCCACTTCCGCCCACACTAGATTAAAAGACAACAAACCGTCAACCCACAAAACAAGGCATGGAAAGAGAGCGGCACGATATGGCATTGGCATGATAGATGGTATGCACTACAATGAGGAATATGCCAGATATTTCAATGCCAGGCTGTCAAAAAGCATCACGGAGAACTGGGAAGAGCACCAGGGCTCCAAAACATAAGTATCACAAACTTTGATAAATTTCACTAACCAAACCCTAAATCATAAGTATAATCAGGTACAACTAATACACACCTTAATGTTCATGTCTTCCTCTATGCGCACAGGTAAAAGTAAAAGTAATGGAGGTATGCATGACTATCTATCAAAAGGGGCCATGTGTGCTGTATGCACCAGCACATACACCCCGAATCCATCAATCACTAAGCCAAAATCAAATCAAAACAAAATCAAAAACTCGCGAAATCAAGCAACCACTATCCTAAAAATATTATTTAAAGTAAAATAAATATGGTAGAAGAGATTGAATGCAAACTGGGCAGGGGCACACACTTCGCCCACCTAAACTGCCAGAGTGCATCCAATAGAATAGACATAATAAAAATGCATCTAAAAAAAGACAATCTAGATGTACTAACGTTATCAGAGACTTGGTTCACTGACAAACACCAAAACAACACCCTCAATATAGACGGATATAGGCTTGTACGTAATGACAGACAGCATATTAATGCAATGAACCAAACAAAGAAAGGTGGAGGGGTTGCCATTTACTGCAAAGCCACCAAAAACCTAGACACTGAAAAGCTAAAACCAACAAATCTCTCAAATGAGCACATAGAGCTACTATGGTGCCTAATAAAAAATGAAAAGCAAGCAAATGTAGCCATAGCGAGCCTCTATAGGCCACCGTCATGTGAAATTGAAGTATTCCTTGAAGAACTAGAAAAGAGCATAAACACTGTAAAAAAATCAACAAATGCAGAAATCTTTGTGCTAGGGGACTTCAATGTGAATTACAGCAGCAATGACAAAAATAAACTAACGCTGCAAACCACCATCAAGATCTTAGGCCTGCAGCAGCTCATCACTGAAAACACAAGGCTAAGCAACAATAGCTCAACAATAGACCTAATATTAACCAACTCAAACCATGCCACAAAACGGGGCACTAGAAGCTGGGGTATAAGCGACCACAAACTAGTATATGTAACCAGGAAAAAGCTTAAAAGCACAAATCACTATGAATACAAAATGGGCAGGTCCTTAAAAAACTACTCAGAAGATACATTAAAAAATCATCTGCACCAAAACATAAACAACATCACACAAAAAAGAGATGATGTCAATATCTATTGGGACAACATCATCACAGAAATAAGAAAATCAATTGATGAGATGTGTCCCATGAAGAAAATAAAAGTACAAAAAAACCAAGACCCTTGGGTAGACAAAGACCTGCTAACACTCATCACAACCAAAAGTAAACTGGGTGATAAAGCAAAACGCACAGAAACAATAGAAGACAAACTGGCCTACCGCATCGCCAGAAACAACTCTCTCAAAGCTGTGAGAACAGCAAAAAAGTAATACATAGTAAAGCAGGACAAAGACTGGGGAAGCAACATAAACAAATTCTTGAAAAATGTGAACCTATTATTCCCAAAAAATAACAAAGAAGAGCATACAAACTTCCAAGATAACGAAGGGGCAATGCTCACAGACAAAGATGCAGCAAACAAACTGAACAGACACTTTGCCACAATAGGACAAAAGCTGTCAGAAAAAATTCAAAAAAAGATGGGAAAACAGATCAGGAACTGTGGAGAACAAAATCCCCACCTGCAAAACAGATATGATAGAAGTAAAAAAATTAATAAATGACATAGACACGAATAAACCAAGTGGAATAGATGAAATACCAACCAAAATACTGAAAGAGGCATTCCAAGCCATCCCGGCCACCATAGTAGACCTATTCAACATCTCCTTTGAGCAGGGGCGTTTTATCTCAGCCTAGAAAATGGCAACCATCACCCCCATTCACAAAGGTGGAGACAAACAAAACATGGGAAACTACAGGCCAATATCAATTCTTCAAACCCCAGGCAAGCTCATTGAAAAAGTGTTACATAGACACATCAATGAACACCTGGAAAAAAACGATATACTAAACGAAAGACAAGGGGGCTTCAGGAAACTGCACTCCACATCAAAAACAATAGCTAACCTAACAAATGACATACTGGCATTCTCAAAGCTGTGAGAACAGCAAAAAAGAAATACATAATAAAGCAGGACAAAGACTGGGGAAGCAACACAAACAAATTCTGGAAAAATGTAAACCTATTATTCCCAAAAAATAACAAAGAAGAGCATACAAACTTCCAAGATAACGAAGGGGCAATGCTCACAGACAAAGATGCAGCAAACAAACTGAACAGACACTTTGCCACAATAGGGCAAAAGCTGTCAGAAAAATTCAAAAAAAGATGGGAAAACAGATCAGGAACTGTGGAGAACGAAATCCCCACCTGCAAAACAGATATGATAGAAGTAAAAAAATTAATAAATGACATAGACACGAATAAACCAAGTGGAATAGATGAAATACCAACCAAAATACTGAAAGAGGCACTCCAAGCCATCCCGGCCACCATAGTAGACCTATTCAACATCTCCTTTGAGCAGGGGCGTTTTATCTCAGCCTGGAAAATGGCAACCATCACCCCCATTCACAAAGGTGGAGACAAACAAAACATGGGAAACTACAGGCCAATATCAATTCTTCAAACCCCAGGCAAGCTCATTGAAAAAGTGTTACATAGACACATCAATGAACACCTGGAAAAAAACGATATACTAAACGAAAGACAAGGGGGCTTCAGGAAACTGCACTCCACATCAAAAACAATAGCTAACCTAACAAATGACATAATGGCATCAATGAACCAAAAACAATTAGTTGGAGCCGCCTTCATTGACTTCAGCAAAGCATTTGACACAGTAGACCACAAAATACTACTGGAAAAACTAAAAACCATGGGCATAAAATCCAACACTATGGATTGGATAAGATGCTACCTGAACAACAGGCAACAGAAAACAAAAATAAACAATACACTATCAGACAACCAACCTGTCACATGTGGTGTACCCCAAGGGTCAGTGTTAGGGCCACTACTCTTTATAATCTATATAAACGACCTTGAAAAATGGTTGCAAACTGAATGCCTCCAACTATATGCAGATGACACAGTCATATACGCAAATGGCACCACAGAGGAGGAGGTAATAACTAAACTAAATAAACTCCTACTAAAACTAGATGAGTGGTGTGAGTCCAACAAAATAACCATCAACACAAGCAAATCAAAAACAGTACTCTTCTCGCATAAACAAATGCCAGAAAGAAAACTACACTGTAAGTTAGGAAACCAAACACTAGAAAATAGTAGACCATTACAAATACCTAGGCCTTGAGTTGGACAGCCAACTAAACTACAACCTATGTATAAATAAAATTATACAAAAAGTAAACCACAAACTGTGGCTATTTGCAAAGCTAAGAGACTACATGACACAAGAAATGTCAATAAAAATCTTCAAGGGCATGGTGCTCCCCTATTTTGACTATGGAGATGTAAACTACATGGGTGCGAGAAAAGAACTACTAAAAAAACTGCAAACACTGCAGAACAGAGCCCTAAAAATCTGTCTAAGAGTAGACAAGCTGCACCCAACCTATGACATACACAAAAGAACCAAAGTGAAACTACTAGAAAATAGGAGAATAATTCATTTGAAAACATTAGCATATAGCTATAGTCAAAACATTAAACTTCTAACAAAACCACAAAGGGCTACTAGAGCAAATAATGCGCCACTACTAAAGCAGACCAGAAGCCAAATAAAAGCTCATGAGAGAAGCACGCTGGAAATGGCTGCCAAGGTGTGGAATGCCCAAACGGTAAATGAACGACAAATTCCTGACCTAAAAACTTACAAAAAATATCTGTGCAAAATAAGGCTAGGAAACCCCCAGTAAACTGCACTGCAAAGGGGCATGTGATATGTCACGGCCCACCAGCGGGACGCCCAATGGAAGGTAACCATGCCAAAAGTAGCCAGATAACACACCACACAGCTACGTACAAGCCTATGATATGTAAATAGGAGTAGGCTAGTCTAGTAATAAGAGTAGAAAAATAAATACATATATACCAAGAAAATCCAAAAAAACTAACATAGGCTACTAACCATACCAACCAATTATCTATCTGCTACTGAAATGCAGGCAATCAAATACCTTATCAGCAGCCACTGTGTGGTAAGATAACACCAACACTACAACTGGCCAGCATTGAAAACAAGCCTGGGTACCCGGGCTTATATGCTATGGACAGTATAAATACAGCCTCAATAAAAAAAACTAAAAAAACAAACAACTGACACTCCTCCTGTCATCTACTGGTCAGGCCTTCTGCCTCGCCTGGTGGCGCCGCCTGCCTCGCCCCGCTCGCCTGGCTCTGCCTCACGTCTGTACTACTCGCTCCAAAATTGTTATTTGATGGGCAAGACTGCATTTACCTCATGCCAGAGAATACAGTTTTCCATCCTACTACGTTGTTTGTCTTTCCTTCCATCTTGCGGAAAATAATTACATCTGAGTTATATCTTTTAGCCCGAAAAACACTAAAACGCGGTGTTGCTGTGTTAGAAACTGTAAAGGGAAGGCGAACGGAAACTATGCAGATCTGTTCACCGGCTGTCAGATGTACTACACATGTCATAACGGGCTCTTCTTTGGACATCAGTACTGTCAACCAGGTATGGAACAGCGGAAAGCATCTAGCGCTATATCACTATATTCACTTTATGTCTTGTAGGACATGTGTTTGATGAGCGCTATATCACTATATTCATTTTATGTCTTGTAGGACCTGTGTTTGATGAGTGCTATATCACTATACACGCTATGTGTTGTAGGACCCCTGTGTTTGATAAGCGCTACATCACTATATTCACCTTCTGTGTTGTAGGGCTTGTGCTCAATAAGCGCTATATCACTATATTCACCTTCTGTGTTGTAGGGTTTGTGCTCGATGAGCGCTATATCACTATATTCACTTTATGTCTTGTAGGACCTGTGTTTGATGAGCACTATTTCACTATATTCACTTTATGTCTTGTATGACCTGTGTTTGATGAGCGCTATATCACTATATTCACTATGTGTTGTAGGACTCCTGTGTTTGATAAGCGCTATATCACTATATTCACCTGTGTTGTAGGACTTGTGCTCAATAAGGGCTATATCACTATATTCACATTCTGTGTTGTAGGGCTTGTGCTCGATGAGCGCTATATCACTATGTTCACTTTATGTGTTGTAGGACTTGTGTACGATGAGTGCTATATGACTATATTCACATTATATCTTGTAGAATGTGTGCACAATGAGCGCTATATCACTATATTCACTTTATGTCTTGTAGCACTTGTTTTCAATGAGCGCTGTATCACTATATTCACTTTATGTGTTGTGGAACTTGTGTTCGATGAGCACTATATCTCTATATTAACTTTATGTCTTGTAGCACTTGTGTTCAATGAGCGCTGTATCACTATATTCATTTTATGTGTTGTAGGACTTGTGTGCAATGAGCGCTATATCACTATATTCACTTTATGTCTTGTAGGACTTGTGTTCAATGAGCGTTGTATCACTATATTCAATTTCTCTGTTATAGGACTTGTGTTCGATGAACGCTATGGCACCTGTAATTGGGTTGCGTCTGTTCCCGCCCCTTGTGGAACAGCCAAGTAGCACCAAGGATTCTACTGCCGAAGAAAAACACAAAATATGCTTTGAGAATAAAAGTTACCTAAATGTCACTACAAAGTGAAACTCTAAAATTACTATTTGGAGTTGAAATGATTTTATTTTTGGAATAAGAAAGTTATTGTGTAAAGAAAGTTGAGAAAATACTTGTTTGCAGAGTTTAAGCAGTTGCCTTATTTTAATGGCAATTACCTTCTTAATGCCTAGGTCACCAATGCTGCGATCAGCGTACGGTGCTGCGGTCTGCAGTGTCTGTTGCGATCTATGCAAATTTTATGGCGTTGTGTTCTGCAGTTTATCTAGTCACAAATCGTACGGTCATCATACGGCGCCTTAAGTTTTGTTGTGATTTGCCGCACAAAAGACCTTTTAAGACATTTTAAAACATTTTTTTATTCACAATTTCTATACATTATTGCACAAACATATTATTCTGTTAACAGTAGAAATTGGCAGGATTCAGGCGGGATTCAGGCCTGTGGCATTGCGATTTTCCAAAGTTAAGATAACTTTGACCTAAAATAACCGCAACCTCTTGTGGCGAGCAAAAACCAGTGTGGTCACCGTATGGCGACCATAACCCACCGTACGGTCGCTGTACGGTCTGGCCGATGCAGCAATTTAAGGTCGCCGCAAGCACGCCGTAACGCATTTGTAACCGAGGCATAAGTGGGGGTGTCTAAGTGTAGAATGCACTGTGTGTTAGTATTGGTGGCAAAGTGATTGTGTTTGTTGGAACAGCTAATACTGCTAATAAAAGTAGGTCCTACCTGTGATATATGCGTAATAGATGTCTAGACGTCTAGACACATCTGTAATATATGCAAATGAGATGACGTCATGGAAAAGTTTGGCCGGCTATGGTTTGAGCCCTGGAGGGGAATAAAGTCATTCAGTATCCAGAAGTGAAAGTGTTCAGACGTTGTACTTTCACATGGTGTCAGATGTGGAGGCAATGGTGCTTTTAGGCCCATTGCTTCATGCTACCAACAAAGACAGTGTCGTATAGCTGTGGTTCACCAGGCAGCAACTCCCTGGTAACCAAATGAAGCAGCATTAACAAGTTACTGTGAGTTTGCTCTACCACAGACAAGCAAGCAGAACGCCATATCTGAATGGACAGATTGGAGGACAGGGCCCGAAGTGATGGCCCACAAATGCACAGATGCCTGGAAAGATGGCACATGGATGCACGAATGCCTAGAGGCACAGACATGACTGCACGGATGCCAAGAAGCACAGATGCACAGATCGTCGACAGAGATGAACGGCTGTAATGAAAACGGCCAGGATGAAGACGTGCAGAACGTCAGGCCAGCTAAGCAACAGGTGAGGCAGCGAGCAGTGAACACGGAGCACCGAGATGCAAGCATCGGATGCCAGGCCACTGATATTGACATATAATTCCATCATAATATTGCTATGGACTAGTTATTAGTGATGGTAATTGTTTTGTCAATGGAAAGAAAATACAACTGAATATGTATTTGTATTGTGTCATTATGGACAATGTGTTTTGTGGAGGATATGCAGCCGGACAGTTCAAAGGACTTCAGTGCCATAGTGCGCTCGGACACTCGCTAAACCTGTGGTTTAAGTTACTTACTTACTTACGCCTACTCGCTTAAGTTAAGTGCTTGTATATTTTATTGTATTACTGTATGATGAACGAGTAAACCTGGTATGTTTTATGGGGATTTTGAAACGTTTCATGTTTCAGAAATACTTTGAGGGGGGGATGTGATATATGCGTAATAGACGTCTAGACATGTCTGTAATAAATGCAAATGAGATGACAGACGTTGTGCTTTCACACTACCCATCACGATCCAGCTGACACGGCTTTTGTTGTCAAGGTTGCAAGTATATTATGTTAGTGAGGTAAACCCCATAAAGTGTTCTTTTAAAAGACTCCGACAAATACTCTCTGATAAAGCATTGCATCACACCCCTGTTTATAACCAAGTGTTTTTTAAATATAATAATTTGTGTACAATCGTTGATTAAGCAGGGGACATTTCTATCGTGGACAATTGGTGTTCCTCATTCCACTGCCCCTTGCCCTATCCTAGTCATGCCGAGCGTGGTGGTCGAATGGGGACTATGGGACGAGCAGTGTGCTGTGAGAGTGAGCTAGTTCAGGATGAGCACACCAGGTGGCGCGTCGTCTCCTCCCGCTAGTTAGCGACAAGTAGCGATATTTAAGTCAGTGGTTTGACTCGACCAGGATTTACATCCCACAGGTTCTAATCCCATGACCAACCACAATCAGTTGGCCATTCCGTTTGTCTTGGGATTATAGCAGGATTACAAATGGATTACCTGTCACACCTTACCGGATTGAGTACCGGACACAACCGGACAAAGAATTTTCTATTCCGGTGGTGTTCGGTATCAAAATGTACTGAAATGTGTCGAAATGTTGCGCTTTCCACCAGACGAAACGGATGCTAAACGGACAAGGAACGTACATTAACGAATAGACACCGGACGATAACCGGATGATAACCGGACGACAACCAAATGTGTAACGGACGGACCAAACATCAACTGGACACGTACCGGACTATTCACGGACGCGCCGAAAACATACTTACCGAATTCCCGCAACACCATCAACGGACTCTGCGGCAAGCAAACCGGAGATGTAACGGATGGGTACCGGACATGAACCGGACAAAACGGACTAAATGTACTTAAAACGGACACCAACCATACACGTCAGTCCGGCAGTGTCCAGTAGAAGTTTTGTGCGCGTTCAAAACTTGCCACCGTACACACCGGACACCACCGGACAGAGAACGGACATGCCGGATGCATACCGAATATAAAAAGGGCATTGACATATTTCATCCGACAGTGTCCGTTTTCTATACGGTACCCCAATCCGGCAAGGTGTGACTGAGCCTTAACTGAGTGTACACCAGTGTATACCGAACTAGTGCAATGTTGTGTCCAGCGAACGGATTAAGGGAACTGCTTTGATAGTTAAAGCTGTATAATCCGATGAAAACATATTTTTTTTGGGGGGGTAAATATTTTATTCATCTGAATACTTATTTTGTCAGCGCCATGGCACTGGTCTTCCAGCCGTTGGAGTGATCGCATTTGGTCTGTACATAGTGGAAGTGGAATGTGTTGCATTGCGTGCAGCGCAACCCATTCTGAACATAAAAAGAAAGTGGGGGAGCAGCCTATGCTGTATAGTGTACAGCATAGGTAGTCAACATAGTGCAAGGTATATGCATCAAGATAGAGTGTGCAATAATTTACACTAGTGGTTAAATCATATGCTGTGTTTGTATATCAGTTAGATTTGGTTTTAATAACGGTTAGTCTTTTAATAGTGCCATGTTGTGCATGTATAGTGGTTTATATTGTGTGCATTGCTGGTTGAAGATGTAGTTATTCAGTGGTGGCAATGGGGGGAAGGGGCACATTAACTTGCCGAAGTCAAAGCGCAAAGCTAGATTTTAACCTACAGATCCAAGTTAAACATCGCGCTTTCATTGAAGTTATTGCGGGCTGATGGTGTTTTTTTTGCAGTTGATATTTCTAGAATGACTATTTCCGGTGGTTTTGAGTTTCTGTCACTTTTCTGAGATACAGATATCAAATTGATTGTTATAGTCGACTTTACTTTAGTTTGAATTAATTGTTATTTTTAATTATCTACTGTTCATGAATGGATCCATTTTCACCTTCTGGATTTTTGTGTGTTTTTTGTTGTACATTGGTTAAGTAAACAGGGGAAATTTCAATCGCGGATGATTGGTCTTCCTCATTCCACTGCTCCTTTCCCTATCCTAGTAATGCAGAGTGCCAGGCTAGGTAGCGACAAGAACAAATAGTGAAGTCATTAGTTTTACTCGGCCGAAGCCGGGTATTTGAATCCCACTACCTACCAGAACCATAAGCATATTCAGCGCTCTACGGAGCGACCCAACCAGCCACGGCTGCGACCCAACCTGCCATGGCTGCGACCCAACCAGCCACGGTTGAACTCGTTTGAACTTGTTTCCATTACAAAGGTATTCGGGGTCAGCGATTGGTTAATAATATATCAAAACAAATGCTCGCTGCCATAGAATTTTTACTCAAAATTAAAAGAAATAAAGAACAATTTGGCATAAACATGGTGCACAAATGCATTATTATTACTTTATTATTACTTTATTCCACCGAAACGATGGTCGTATAACATATTGCAAATGGCGGCCCCCATAAGGGGTGGCCATTTGCAATCGAAAAGAACAGTTCTGATTGGCTAAAATTATGGAAAGATCACATTATTATTTTAGTAGTTTCTTGTTCAGACATAGTTACACATATATATGTATCTTTTGCACAGATTAAAGTGCTTGAAGTATATTTTAAATTTATCAACATCGACTTCTGTTTAAATCACACAATATCAGGACTTACAGAATGAGAAACTCATCCTGCAAGGGTATGCTCAATATGACCCAGTGGTCAGCCGTTTTTGCTCCTTTCCTCGCTGTGGACCCTTCTCACCAGAACGGGAGGCGGACGCTCAACTAATTCAGCTATTGCGTCTGGTTAGAGCTCAAATCGGCCCTTCTGGGACGTCATGATGGGAGTACTTGTATAGGTTGCAGGGCATGGCGAAAGGGCTTCAAATTCACTATTAGTCGAAGTAGGCTTTGTGATGCTTTCTTTGAGGACTTCTATTGTAGTGAACGGCTTCTTCATCGCCCTTCTCTGTACTTAGTGACCCACGAGTCTGAACATGTTTTGATTCTATTTCACGGAGAAAGCCGATCGAACTGTGTGAGTGTTCCCTGAGCTACATCACGCCAACAGCTGAGGAGGGCCATTGGAGCTGAATAACACTAATAGACACCAATACACACACACATATATATCAGGTCATGTTGCTGGCGGCCTGGTGTCCCTGTGGGGCAGCACTATAAAGCCGCTATAAGTTCGAACTGTTCCCCAGTCGGTACCTGTATTGACATGACCTTAGATATTGCCAGGACCTAAAACTCCAACAACCAATGTTTCAAAACCTATGTAAGACCACCCGTCCCTTCCCTGTGTGACGTCACAGAACTAATAATGATAGCCATGGGGTACTTAGAGTTTAATGGTGCTGGTCACACTATTCCCGACCTACTAGGTTCGATCTCAAATAGCCCATTCTAAGTGTGATTTTTCATTTAGATACATAGAATATCCATATAAGAAGAACATAGTAAAATTATGTGACGAGATCTTTAAAGTAAATCATGTTTGTCTCCCTCTCTCTTTCTCCTTGTTTCTCTCTCTCTCACTCACTCAGTCACTCTCTCACTCACTCTCACTCTCTCTCACTCAGTCATTCACTATCTCACTCTCTCACTCACTCTGTCACTCACTCTCTCACTCACCCACTCACTCACTGTCTCTCTCACTCTCTCACTCACTCTCTCTCATTCACTCACTGTCTCACTCTCTCACTCACTCTCTCTCACTCTCTCACTCACTCTTACTCTCTCTCACTCAGTCACTCTCTCTCACTCACTCTCTCACTCACTCTCTCACTCACGCTCTCACTCTCTCTCACTCTCTCACTCACTCTCTCACTCCCCCAATCACTCTCACTCTCTCTTTCACTCACTCTCTCACTAACTCACTCTCACTCACTAACTCACTCTCTCTCACGCACTCACTCTCTCACTCACTCTCTCATTCACTCACTCATTCTCTCACTATCACTCACTCTCTCACTCACGCTCTCACTCACTCTCTCGCTCACTCTCACTCACCCTCTCACTCACTCTCTCACTCATTCACTCTCTCACTCTCTCTCTCACTCACTAACTCACTCTCACTCACTCTCTCTCACTCACTCTCTCGCTCACTCACTCATTCTCTCACTCCCTCTCTCACTCTCACTCACTCTCTCACTCACTCACTCTCTCACTGACTCTCTCACTCTCTCACTCATTCACTCACGCACTCACTCTCTCTCACTCGCTCACTCTGTCACTCACTCTCTCACTCTCTCACTCATTCACTCTCTCACTCACTCTCTCACTCATTCTCTCACTCTCACTCATTCACTCTCTCACTCACTCTCTCAGTCACTCACTCTCTCACTCACTCTCTCACTCTCTCACTCACTCACTCACACGAACGCACACACACATCTACTCACTCCAGCTTAGGAATGCATTCAACTCTTAGTCTTACCCTTTAATTATTGACGTAAGGTATATAATATTATTGCAAGTCAATGCCTGCAGCCAAGCCATGACGTCACAGAACTAACATTGGCAGTCGACTGTACATGGTATACGTTATATAACAATAGAAGTTGTTTTTTTTGGTTGGGGTTTTACGTCCTAGAAACATGTACAGTCATATCAGGATGGGTGCTGACTTGTGACAGTGCGCACTCAGGGCGACTTTATAGTGCTGCCCCACTGAGAGACCAGGCTGCAGCACCATGACCCAATATCCCACACAGTCACATTATCCTGATAGGCCTACTGAGCTAACCAGTCCTTGCCTTATCCTATTAATGCCGAGCGCCAGGCTAGGTAGCGACAAGTATCAATTTTATAAGTATTGAGTTGACGTGGTGGTGATCCAAACTCAGAACCTTCAGAAAATGACAAGAACTTACTGCAAAAACAGAAAATGACCGTTGAACTGCATCTGTTTCCTAACCCTGCCTTGAACCATCATAAATAAGAAAAATGTGAATAAATAAGAATAAACTAGCCCTCACTTAGATCTGAAGATAGACGTTGCTAGGCTTAAACCAAAGCTAGTTTCTGTATACATTCGGGAACATTTATACACATGCAGTGGTCATACAGTTAATTGCAGATCTCTCAGCATTGTGTTTGGCCCCCATATTGTAAAGTTATTCTGAATATTGGCTGCAAAATAACAATAAGAAACGTGTTCTGCGCAAGCAATGTAATCATGTGTGAATCCTTATGGAACATGTATTGTGTGTTTGTTAATTCGGAAATATTCAGATATTAAGTTTATTAGCTAATTAATGGGAGTTACTTAAAGCTTATAGAATGTATGGAGGGGGGTGGGTTCAACATGTACCACGTGTAGGCTAAGTATGGATGAGGTATCAGGAGGGAGCTCAGGGTTACGTTATTGTTGTTGTTGTTTTATGTCCTAGCAACATCTTTGGATTACACAGTAGCCCCCCGCAGGGACACTAGACACATGGCGTCACCAATACTCCTAACAAAAAGAAGCAACACGAAAATACATGAGAGAAGTGTACTAACCATGGCAGCGCATGCCTGGAATAAACTAAATGTAAAATTACTGGCAATCCGTAACCCTGACCACTACCAAAAATTCCTAAAGAAAACAATTACTTACTGACACAACAAAACCACACCTGCCCTGAGCGCAGTCACTGCTTGCTGTGTACTGGCACAGAAACAAAAGACAGGCCAGAAAAAGTGGTAGGCACTAAACAGAAAAAAAAAGAGGAAAATTAGCCCTCCTAAGTATAAAGGAAATCAGGAAAGCTATCATCACACCTGGGTATGTGTAATGGCACAAACCAAACACAGAAATGGACAGGCCACGGTCATGCAACTGATCCACCCTGAAATACAAAATGGCTAGGCAAACAACACATCCATCCCACCTGGCTGCAGTCCTAAAGGGTCCGAGTGTGTTCTAGCACACGAGTGCACTATCTAAGGACAGGGTTTAGGTGAAAGGATGCTGTAACAAATCAAAAAATCAAAAAATCTGAATGGAACAGGATCCTCTCCCACAAGCCTGCATGTCACCCAAGTAAATGTACATGGTTGGCTAAGGTATCATACTCAGACTAGACAAAAAAACTGGAAAATTACAAACAAACTAACATAGGCTATTACTAACAACCAACATTGCAGAAGGCTGACCCGAGCAGACACAGGTAAACACTCCTCGGCAAAGGAACAGATCAAGACAGCACCACAGCTGTCCAGCTTTGAAAACAAGCAACCTCATGGTAGCTTATATGTTATGGGAAGAGTAAATACCTCGTCAATAAAAAAAAAGAAAAAGAAGAAAAGGTCATATCAGGACGGGTACCGACTTGTGGCAGTGACACTTATGATGACTTGATAGTGCTGCTCAACTGCGAGAGCAGGCCTCCAGCACCATGGCCTGATATCCCACTCAGTCACATTATGATGACACCGAGCTAACCAGTCATTGCCCTATCCTATTAATGCCGAGCGCCAAGCTAGGAAGCAACAAGTACCAATTTTATAACTCATTGGCTCGACCGGGAACCGAACTCCCGATCTCCCGCACGCGAGGCCTGCGCTCTACCGATTCGGCCACGGCGCCCGGTCCTTGTTCGTCTGTGAGCGTGTGCTTACCTGTATGCTTACTGAGTGGGCAGGTGGTAACTTACTAAATGCTTACAGAGCATCCACGACTGGACCCGGAAGTAAGTAGGTTGTGTGGGGGTACATGGGAGTTGCAATGCATTGTGGGATTTGATATCCAGGCCTGCTATTGGTTGGAAGTTAATGACATGTCGGGTTGTTAGGGAGCTTGGGTTTAAGGCTGGGCGAAAAGGGGGGAGTTCTGGGTGTGTTCTTCTGGTGGTGGTTCATTGAAGGTGTGGAGTTGAGACGACAGGCAAGGTAGGCAGGAATCCAGGAGCACAGGCTTCAGCGTAATAAGGTAATTCTGTTTACACTTGTTGTTACGGCTGTGCGAACCATTGTGGTTGGTTGTTGGGGCTTTATGTCCTGGCAACATCTAAGGTCATATCAGGATGGGTACCGACTTGTGACAGTGCACACTCATGGTGACTTTATAGGGCTGCCCCACTCTGCGAAATCAGGCCGCTGACACCATGACCCCATATCCCACTCAGTCACATTATCCTGACACTGAGCTAACTAGTGCTTGCCCAATCCTATTTATGCCGAGTGCCTGGCTACGAAGCGACAAGTATCAATGTTTAAGTCATTGGTTTAACTCGACCAAGGTTCGAACCCACGACGGTTCGGATCCCCCGATCTCCCAAAACAGGGGCAAGGACTGGTTAGCTAAGTTTCAGGATAATGTGACTGAGTGGGATATCGGATCATGGTGCTGGCAGCCTGATTTCCCAGTGGGGCAGCACTATAAAGTCACCATGAGTGTGCACTATCACAAGTCGGTAGCCGTCCTGTTATGACCTTAGATGTTGCCAGGATGTCAAACTCCAATAACCAACCACGGTGCCTTTCTAATCTGGATCAAATGATCAGTGATTTTGTTTGATAGCTAAGCCTACCTTTTTTTAAATTGCAGGATGGTTCAGACAATCTTTTTTTAAACTCCCGTAGGGTTCTTGAAAAAATTAAAAAATCAGGTAGGCCCTAACCTTGTTCAAATTATTGCCATCGCGTTATTTTTCTATTAGAAGTGGGTTTGAATATTTACACAATATGGCATAATATTATCACAAAGAGTGCAAATTCTGATTTATATCTCAATGTGTTTGTTTGTTTATTAACGACCCCCCCCCCCTCCAGCACACACAACAATAAACATCAACTATTTGGGTCACCAATATCTAGCAAAGGCATGTAACACTGCAAATGGACAGATAGTTATGAAGTGTTATGTACCTGGACCAAATCATACAATTTGTGTATTCAGAGTTCCGCTGGTCCCCTAGGAAGGACTGAAGGTGCGACCCAGCACGCCGGGTCGCAGCTTCAGCTCACACAACAGAAGGTGCGGGCAGTGAACACACCTGCATAAAATGGTATTTTATCTTCTGTAAAACATTTGCCCAGACAATTTCACTGCAATCTCCACTAGAAACAACAAATGAATCGCAGCCTGAACCTTCCTATTGGATCAGTGGAACTCGCAACACACATGCGACGCTTTGTTTGTTTAGTTGTTGGGGCTTTATTTCCTATCAACATTTAATGTCATATTAGGACAGGTACCAGTTTGTGATGATGTGCACTTATAGTAAGGTTATATTTCTTGA
This sequence comes from Branchipolynoe longqiensis, assembly GCA_030323885.1. NCBI lineage: Eukaryota > Metazoa > Annelida > Polychaeta > Phyllodocida > Polynoidae > Branchipolynoe > Branchipolynoe longqiensis. The sequence continues at coordinate 2,850,563 of CM059195.1, forward strand.
CGATTTATACTGCCTATCCTGGATAAGTCAGAATAGACATGTTTTCATCATTAGACAATTTGTCAATAGAAAGCCCAAGTCTACCCTTTTACCTACCCAAGGAATTTTTAACCTCCCTCACCACATAGACATGGTATGAGAGCAACCAGCCTTTGATGATGCTGTAAGTTATACACAGCAGTGGAAATCCAAATTGGCAAAGGTGGGGGGCATGAGGAATCGAACCACTGACCTTCAGATTAGGAGTCCAACTTAGAATAAAGCCAGACACTCTAACCACTCTGCCACAGAGAACACCACAAGTGCGGCCCCAACTAGGACCATATTATATCCCCCTCATTCACATTATCCTGATACTGAACTAACCAATCCTTGTCCATTGCCCAGTAATGCCGAACACCAGGCTAGGTAGCGACTAGTATCAATCTTGTAAGTCATTGGTTTGAATCGGCCAGCAATTGAACCTCAACCTTCCGTAGGCCTATGGGAAGCAAGCGTTCTGATTGATTCGGCCACGGTGTCTGGTCACGTGTTAGAGAGCGTCTGGTGACCTCCCCACCCCCCACCTCCATCCACACCATGCGACTACTGTGCTGCTTGAATTGTCTTATTCCATACTTATATGCAATCCATCGTCAGATGGCACACTTTGGTTGCCGCCCTGTTCTCATCGCCTTGGTGATGACGGTGGTGGTGGTGATGATGGCTGAAGGTCATTCGTGGATCGCCTGCACAGACTACTTGGATAAGAACGGCGCGGTTTGGGACCCGTCCAGATGCCGGGCCTACGCTCGGCGTGGTTACAGGTTCACCCAAAAAGTAAGTACACATCGAACAGTAAGTGACTCCCAAAAGGTAGTCCGCAACAAGTAAATACACCCCAAAAGATATATAGCATCCCCAAAAGTAAACACAATCCCCCAAAAGTAACGTCCCAAAAGTAAGTGGCCCCCAACAAGTAGGCTAGTCCTCAAAGAGTAAGCACCACCCCAAAAGTTATTATCCCCAAAAGTAAGTACATTTGCAAAACGTAAATTGATTGATTGATTGGTGGTTGCTTTACGCCGTGTCGGCAGCATAGGCCATATTCACGGCGAGAAATGTTTGTTTTTTGTTCAAACCATCACTTTTACATGTAAAAGCATACAATCAATTATGTGCCAATAGACACTCATTAAATTAGAAAGCTCACAATCATATATTTGTGGTCAAGGGAAACAAATTCCCATAGAAAAAGAAAAGTTTTATTAATAATTGATAGAATTTATTTAGTAAACTATATGAGGTGGTACAGTCCAGCTGCCCTCAAAAAGGCTAAAATGTTTTCTTGTTTTACTTTAGTAAAAAGGTCATGCATACTGTCTGCAGTGTAGAATTGTTGGCGCACGGCCAAACAAATCAACGCAACTTAATCAAATGTGTTTGAGTGTCAGCGGGGACTGACACCCAATACATTCAGGGGGAGGTTTCCCCCTTGAGCAGAAAAGCATGTGTAAGCCACGAGTGGCCAATACGGCAGCGGCTAAGGACCACTTGGTCCCGCCGACCTAAAAACGTAAATAACTGCCCCAAAAGAAAGTGCACCCAAAAAGTAAGCACACTCAAAAAGTATTACACCCATGAAATATTACACCCAAAAAGTAAGTACACTCTAGAAGTAGTCCCCAAAAAGTATCTTACACATAAAAAAGTAACGACACCCCAACAACGACGTGTGTGTATTTAAAGGAAATACATGCAAATATATATCCCCAAAGAAAGAACACCCAAAATGGAAGCACATCCAAAAGGAACGCCTAAAAAAAGGAAGTGTGCCTCAATACATCCCCATACTTCACAACAAAATTGAAGCGGGACGTAGCTCAGGCGGTAGAGTGTCCACCTGTGAAGATGTCAGTCATCCTATCGATCCTGCTTAGTGGACGCGTTTGCAGTTTCAGCTATTTTCCATTCCAACCAGTGGTCCACAACTGGTTCATCTAAGGCTGTGGTATGTACTGTCCTGTCTGTGGGAAAGTGCATAAAAATGTCAGAATGACGATATGTTTTAAGTCCAATAGCTGATGATAAAAATCAATGTGCTGTGGAGGCGTTGTTAAATAAAACAAACTTTTTCTCAACAAATGTTGCTTGTTGCAGGCGACCTTTGGCCTGGACAGGGGCTACAACTACAAACCTCGCAACGCGCAGGCGTGCAAGGAGAGGCGGGATGACCGGCGCACATACAGACCCGAGTACCCAATGGCGGTCTACTTCAAGGGTCAAGAGGTCGTCATTGTCCATCCCACTAAGGTCAGTCCAATGGGCTTCCAGCAGCGTCCAGAGAGCTGATGGGTTCTTTTTTTGTTTCTTTTTTTGTTTGTTGGTAAATGAATTTTGTTTATATATAATATAAAATTCCAGTGCGCGAGTGACAGTATTCGCGCCACCTGTAGTGTTGGGGGTGGTGGCGCCACCTGGCCCAACTGTGAAAAGGGGTCACTCATAGAGTAGTACACAGCATATGGGTGATCATATAGGGAACATTCCCTTTCATGCCTTTATACTCGCATAACTCTTATATGTCATATATATATATATATATATATATACAGTAAGACCTCCCTAACCGACCAGCTCCATGGATCGAACACTCCCCTATATCAATCGCTTTATTTGGGTCCCAACGATACCATTGTAACCATATTCTAACTCCCTAAACCGACCCTACCTAAATGGACCACTTTTCGGCGGTTCCAAGGTCGGTCGATTTAGAGAGGTTTTACTGTATATATAAAATTGACCAGCCGAGTGGGTCTGGAGGCGATAAGGACTAGGCACTATGCCTATGACTAGTGGCTCCGGTGTGGCCCAATCTGTAACTACAAGTAGCATGCAGTACAGCCTAGATAAATGGAATATAATAATAGAGCAAACTGAAGAGAGTTAGTGTCCTTGTTTATAATCCCATAATAGATTATAGAGCACATATATACACACACAACCTTACCATATTGAATGATTCATTAAACTTCAATTAAAATTAAAAGAAAAAAAGTTCTCTTTGCAAAATTACTAAGTTTTAATCAAAGAAATCACATGTTTTCAGAACCACGTGGCTGATGCGAAGTGCACCAATAGATACATACCTGACAAGGGAAACAAGATCTACATCGGCCCCAAGGACAGTCGCACGGATGCAACCTTCAGGGTGTTCAAGAACGGTCCCTCTATTGACCTTGGCATTTCGCCTACTGGGCACAAGGTGGCCGACGCTTTGACGAGCACCTACCCGAAACCAGGTTACCAGAACGCTCCAAAGTTCTGCGACCACTCGGACAAGTCGCTGGCTACTAACAATTTTACTATTCCTGACCTCGCGCCAGGTACGATACATCTTTTTATTTTTAAGAATATTTATTTTGTGACCGTTGCTACCCAGGGAACAGAGAAGTAGGAAGTAGGAATGACACAACTTTATTTCCATGACAGGCAGGGTGACTGGCTGACTAGTTCAGCTCTACTCAATGCAGCTGTGAGTGACCGGTAACAAGGTACGGCATTCAAGTGAAGTTATGCAGGAATAATTTGATAATAGTTTACATGACAAATGGATGCATTTCAATCATATTGACAGGACATTTCAATCATGATCAAAGCATTTTTATCATCAGTCATCAATCAATCATGAATCAATCATGAATCAGCAAATGTACATCAATGCATACAGTTCAATAATATCAGTTTCAATTTTTTATTAGGTCAATGTTTTAGTTTTTTTAAAGCTTTTTCATGCATTTAGTGTTTTGCTCAGGTTTATTTTTAAAGATCGAGTTAAGCAGATTGTTTGTGGGTGGGTGGGTTAAGAAGATGTGTTGCTGCTATGGTGGGCTGTGTGTGAGAGGCTATTCGGAGGCTCGCGGATCGAGGGTTGGGTTGGTGCTTTGAGGTTGAATTTGATTGGTCGAGGGGGTTTGTGGGCTTGGCCAGTGGGGTCGCTTGTTGGTGTGAGTGGCAGCTGGGAGGGGCTGCTTACCTGTTCTCTGCACCCCCAGCAATGACAGCAAATGAGCGCCACAAATGAGCACCACCCACTCATTTAACCCAATTAATTTCTATAGCAATTGTTCACATGTTTCGGTCGATATAATGCACATGGACAGGTCGACATGGCTGAGGTGAAGACATCATGGAGTATAAGGTGGTGTAATGGAATGCAAGAGATGTGGGTTCGAAATCCGCTCTAGACACAATATTTCCCATTTTCATCACCCCACACAACACTGGTCTTGTGACCAGGATCCTGACCAAGCTAAATGCTGTATGGTTGCTGAACCTACCCTGTGTATATATGTGTAAGTCCATTGCCTATATGTATGTAATTGTAAGCATTAAGCGACTTAAATAGTATACCATTTAAAAGACGTACAATTCCAGTGGGGACAAGAATAGTAGTCTGCACTGACCTCTCAGGCAAGGAGTCACATAGACAGGTGGATGTAGATAGTGTGCTAACATCAGGGAGCCTAGGTGATGTAATGATTTGCACACTAGCCAGGAATGCAAGAAGCGTGGGTTCGAAAACCTGCTCTTGGCGCAATATTTCCCATTTTCATCACCCCCCCGCACACACACGACAATAGGCCTACCTGCAGTAACCAAACCACATATCAAGCAATACCTGCTAAACAGTTAAGCACATTGACCTAGTTTACCCTAAGTGAGACGTGGCGTTCTGTGCCTGTCTGCCTGCAGGTCGCTACACCTTCCTGTGGGCGTGGTGGTTCAACAGTCCCGCCACCCGCTTCCTGCCTGACTACACCAGCTGCTGGGAGGCGGATGTTGTCAACACACGACAGGAACGCGACAAGGTCCTCACCACCCGAGGATTCAGCACGGCGGCGGCAGGTCAGCTGTGTTTGTTGCTGCATTTTGTTTACAGTTTACAATGCACCCCTATTAGCATACATGCAAAATAACTACTGATGCTGCATCTAAGTACATGAATCCATGACACAATATACATATAATATTCCTCTCATTACTTAGTTTTTTACTAACTGTGAGGAGGTGCATCAGTATCTCATCAAAATCATTAGTTAAAAATGTAGCTTAAGTTTAATCATTTGTTATTGTCATCACTTGTTCATTCACATCATGGAGACCAGCTAGATAAGCATCACTTTTCTGGGATCCTTTCTGTCTGTAAGGAATTTGTATGCATTTATTGTATCACCTCAGCTTATTCTAAACATACCTTGCAGAGAGTTAAAATAAAAGAATTTAATTGAGTTGCATAGTCCGATGGTTTTGGGTTTCTGTCATTTTCTGTTGATAAATGTATTAGATTGATAATTATAATCTACATCACTTCAGTAATGTTTGAAGTAACTTTTATTTTGAATGGCTAACTTTGGAAATATTTGGAGTGAAAACATACCAAATTAATGTTGGCAAGCATGCCAACACTCTGACACCGTGGCCTTCAGCAGTAATGGGTTCTATTGCTGCTGAAGCCCATGGGTTTAATTGAATTAGCTTAGTACTCCCTTATATACAGACGAAATGCTGAATAACTACACCAGGGTGTAAGTTGCTTATTACAGGATTCAATCTAGGTAAGTGTTTTGGTTTAGAAAATTTGATGTTTTCATCGGACTTTGCAGCTTTGAAGTTCTCTTATTTACAAAAGGTTCATGCCCATTAATATGAGAGGAGCCTTTCTACTAACTACTCTACCGAATCTAGAGATAGGGAGAGTTTAAGGATCGATTAATCATGCTATGTATTCAGGCGGGAATTGCCTACCATAGTTGACGTGATATATATTTGTGGATAACTGGCCTGCTATAGTTGACATGATATGTGTCTGCGCGACTGACTTGCCATAGATGCCATGATCTATATTTATGCATGAATGGCCTATCATGGTCGTTATGCATTTGATCATGAATGGCCTACCATAGTTGGCAGGGTATATATTTGTGCATGAATGGCCTGCCATAGTTGTCAGGATATATATTTGTGCATGAATGGCTTGCCGTAGATGTCATGATATATATTTATGCATGATTGGCTAACATGGGCATTATATCTTTGATCGTGAATGGCTTGCCATAGTTGTCATGGCATACGTTTGTCCATGAATATTCTACTATAGTTGTCTTAATACTATGTTTGTGCATGAATTCTATCGGTGGTTGGAATGATTCTTTACTGGGAAATTACAAATTAAAAGCGGCAAATCGGGAGATTCGGGTAATTTTGCTATATTTTCGGGAGATCTCCAGGCAAATCGGGAGACTTGTCGCCTCTGACGTAAATATCATTGTGCCTTCTTTACATCAACAGTTGATGTTTCCAAGCAAGGCAACCAAGGAAATCAAGGCACTCAGAGCACCAATCAAGGCACTCAAGGCACTTCAGGAAACAACCAAGGCAACCAGGGAAATCAAGGCAATCAAGGTAGCCAGAATTCTGGGGAAAATACAGAAAATACATTAGAAGCCAAATTTGGAGCCAGTGTATCAAAACGGGAAGATTTCTAAAAATCATAATTTGTTTGTTAAAAGACTGGGGGAAATCATCTTATGTTCAACAGAAACTGAATTAAACTCAGTTGTAGTTCCTCTAACTAATTAAAATCGAAGATACAATACACAATAAACACATGGACTTATATGTATAGGCCGATGTTTGTAGCCTTATAATGAGTGGAAACACACCAAGCACATATTTTGACAGCAATCAAGTTTATGCTAATAAGTTATACCTACTCCTTCCTACAAGTATGTGCATTCTACAAGATTGACGGTCAATTTATGACATGTGTGAGACAACACCTTTTTTACCCTCCATGTTGTAAATATTTGGAACAGTATACCACGTTGTAGAAACCAATGCTCGGATCTGTGGCTGTGGACATAGGCTATGAGGAAAACAATACAGACACAGACAAAGAGAAAGGAAAAGAGAAAACAGAGAGAGAGAGAATCCAGCCCTCTGGTTTATTATATATAGTACATGGATTCTTGGTATAGGATCATGCCATTCACTTCAACCAATAGGGATGCAGCATTCCCAATTCCTCCAATAGGGACTCAGCATTTCTGGTTCCCAGGAACACCAGTGGTTTGCCCACCACCAGAGCTGGTTGACCTGTGGCCACCCCCAACCTTGACCCCTGTGTGCATTGACCCCTACCTCAGCAGAGAGCCAGGCCCTGAATGTACTCACCCAGACCTGTCAATCATCCCTATGTCTATAATGACCTGGCCTCAAGCATGGGCCAAGCCATACATATACACACCATACATATATATACACACACACTTGGCCGGTCACACAAAATAATATTAGAGGATTTCCATTTCCCCCCTCTGCTGATTATCGGAATATTTTACAACATGATGTTTGTGATGTTATGTGGACATTAAATTTGTTTAAAATCAAAACTGGACAATCACTGTGAAAGTCATCCTCTGAAATGGATTTTTAAATCTCAGGACACTTAATTATTAAATATTATAAACGAACTATATTCTCAGATATGGATGGTAAATCTCCAGTCAATTATTATTTATAAAGATGAACTATATTTCAGATATGGATATAGACTAACAGAGGCTGTAAAGTCTAAATCCATAATAACATTGTATTAGTGTACTGTATGAATCTATTGTCGTTGCTTACTGACAATTAATTTGATGTGCGCCTAAAAATAAACTTAATTTATGTTTGTTTTCTTTGTTGCCAGCAGGTACCAAAAAGTTGATGAAGTGCACGTGTACGTGCGAGCCATAAGATCTACACCAAGATAGTAGTTACTCCCACAGCACTGGCTCCAGGACTGGGCCACGAAGCACCACTCTAGAAAAAGTGTCGGCAAGCTGGTTTATCGAAATAACCACATAAAGTTGGGATCTAAAGTGCTAAATATATCAAATGTTTATGTATCATACTGCTACTTTTGGCGTAAATCATGTAGGCTAAAGACTCATAGTCCGATGAAAATATCAAATTTTCCAAATCATAGCAATTATCTAGATTTGATTCTATGTATCTCACATAAATACTGGCACATTTATTAAACATTTGCTGCCACATAGAAGGGAATACTTAGGCAACTTAATAGAACCTGTTATTGCAGAAGCCTATGGTGTCAGAGTGGTGTCAGCATGCTTGCCAGAAATAATTTGCTTGTCTATACTTCAAATATCTCAAAAGTTAGACATTTAAAATAAAAGTTACTTCAAACTACAGTAAAGTAGCTTATAATGATCAATCTAATATGTTTTTCTCAGAAAATGACAGAAACTCAAAACCATCGGACTATGCAACTTTAATCAACTTTAAAAACTTAATCAAGAGCTTTCTGTGGCAGCCATCTTGTTTTTTTTTGCATTCTCTACCAATTTCTCAACTTTACACCCATATAGATAAACACTGTGCATTGGAACTACAAACTTTATAGATAATTCTTACTGAAACAGTTTTTGCTCGGATTTATTCAGGGTTGTTCTACTTTGGGTAGGAGTGATGCTTTTATATAACACCAAGGCTTACCAACGATGCACTATGAACTTTATTTACTTATATATTAATATAATTGTACAATGTGAAATGCAGTCTTTATGTAAATAAATTACTTTTTGAAATAATTACAATGCCTTTCTAGATTAGATTACATAAGAATGATAACTGTAGACAGTCTCTATAGATATGCTAAGTGTCTTTATTTACATACGAATGATAACTTTAGACAGTCTCTATAGACATGCTAAGTGTCTTTGCTTACATAACAATGATAACATTGGGACAGTCTCGATAGACACATTACGTGTCTGTTCACATGCATAAGAATGATAATGTTGGTACAGTCTGCATATATATATGCTAAGTGTCTTTTTTTTAGACATAAAAATGCTAACTTTGGGACAGTCTCCGTAGACACATTAAGAGTCTGTTTACATACATTAAAATGCTAACTTTGGGACAGTCTCCATAGACACATTAATAATGATAACTTTGGGAGAGTCTCTATAAACATGTTAAGTGTCTGTTTACATACATGAGAATGATAACTTTGGGACTATCTCTATAAACACAGTAAGTGTCTGTTTACATGGATAAGAATGATAACTTCGGGACAGTCTCTATAGACACGCTAAGTGTCTGTTTACATGGATAAGAATGATAATTATCAGACAGTCTCTATAGACACGGTAAGTGTTTGCTTACATGGATAACAATGATAACTTTGGGACAGTCTCTAGAGACACGTTAAGTGTCTGTTTACGTACATAACAATGATAACTTTGGGACAGTCTCTATAGACACAGTAAGTGTTTGCTTACATGGATAAGAATGATAACTTTGGGACAGTCTCTAGAGACACGTTAAGTGTCTGTTTACGTACATAACAATGATAACTTTGGGACAGTCTCTATAGACACAGTAAGTGTTTGCTTGCATGGATAAGAATGATAACTTTGGGACAGTCTCTAGAGACACCTTAAGTGTCTGTTTATGTACATAACAATGATAACTTTGAGACAGTCTCTATATAGACACAGTAAGTGTTTGCTTACATGGATAAAAATGATAACTTTGGGACAGTCTCTATAGACACAGTAAGTGTCTATTTACATGGATAAGAAAGATAACTTTGGGACAGTCTCTATACTATAGATTGTTTACATTGGCATACATAAGAATGATAGGCCTATCTTTGGGACATCCTCCAGAGATGCGTTCGGTGGCGTATGCATGTATACAGGTATCAGCCGCGACATCTCTAGAAAATAAAATGGCAGGGAACCAGGCTATTTTAACCATAGATAATGTGTGCCGTAATGTCACCAGAGTTCAATGCATCGTGATTGGAGTTGAACGACTATTAGTGAAGCAGCAACCAACTGAAGCTATGCCAGCACGCGCACCTCTGAAAAATTCGTCATTTGGTGTTAGCTAATGCCTCGGTCACAAACGCGTTGCGGTGTGCTTGCAGCGACCGTACGGTGGGTTACGGTCGCTATACGTTGACCGTATGGTTTTTTGCTCGCCACAAGCAGTTGCGGTTATTTTAAGTCAAAGTTATCTTAACTTTGGAAAATCGCAATGCCGCAGGCCGGAATCCCACCGCAATCTCGCCAATTTCTATTGCTAACAGAATAATATGTTTGTGAAATAATGTATAGAAATTGTGAATAAAGAAATGTCTTAATATGTCTTAAAATGTCTTATCTGCGGTTGTGCGGCCTATGCCTTGCGGTGACTGTACGATTTGTGAATAGATAAACTGCAGACCACAACGTCGTAACATTTGCATAAATCGCAAGACACACCACAGACCGTAGCACCGGACGACGATCGCAGCATTTGTGACCTCGGCTTAAGCTAAGATTCCATATACGCGGTATGCGAATGCGAATGTGGTATGCGCCATAGATACCCATGCCAACCTCCAATAGTCAATGTCTTCTTTTGTGCTTTAGGTTTGCTAGACAACCCCCCCACCCACCCAAAAAAAAAGATACCCATCCGATTTTTGGAGTTGTTTGCTCCAATTTGTGAAGGAAAGTCAAAGTTACTATTGTTTTCTATGGCAAACGCAACAGCATTCGCATTCGCACCGATCGGTCCATGGGTCGATCCATTTGCCGCATTCGCATTCGAATTCGGATGTATGGAAGCACTAGTATGCCTTTACATGCTTTTCGATTTGTTGCCGCATTCGGATTCGCATACCGCATGCCGCGTATATGGAATCTTAGCTTTAGCTTAGGCTTTTGTTAAAAAGAGACACACCGCCGGTGTGGCGGTTTCAGCGCCCGGTCAGTTTCAGCGCCCGGTCAGTTTCATGCGCATGCGTCAAATCTAACATCATCGTCACTAACCTTATAAATTTAATATAATGTTTTTGGTAAAGATCTTTTCTACATGTGTACAAAGCGATTTGTTTCTAGGTGGTGTGGTTGTAGAGATAGATCACTTTTCCTGTATTTTCTGTATGAAGATTGCTAGCGACCATTGACAATGCCTTGAGTTTGACGGTACGCGCAGTGCAAAACCTTAGTTTTATTCAAAATTAATACAAATCAAGAACCCATACCTTATAAATTTAATAGTCTTTTTGGTAAAGATGTTTTCTATATGTGTACAAAGCAATTTGTTTCTAGGTGGTGTGCTTTTAGAGATGTATCACTTTTCCTGTATTTTCTGTATGAAGATTGCTCACGACCATTGACAATGCCTTGAGTTTGAGTCTATACGGGCCGTTGAAACTGACCGGGCGCTGAAACTGCGACACCTGTTCCATGTAAGGTGGCACCACCTGCTGGCGAAGCTTTAGTTGTATATTTTGAAGATAGCAGGTGGCGCCACATAGTTCACTCAACGTGTCAACGGGTAGAGGTCGGCTAACTGCGATGTTTTACTTAAAATGGCCGGTTCCGTCGATGCTGGGTTCGTCTGTTGCAGTCTGCTTCTTGGTATTTCTATTAGTAGTTTTACCTTCCAAGTAAGTACAGTCGCATTGGAAAGCACTATTGTTTCACACACGTCATATATACGTTTAAAGTACATAGTGTATGTACAATAATGCTTTCAAAAGTGCATGTCATATTTTGGTTTGTTACTCTTCTCTTGCCAGCATACTCATACTGCTGCATAGGCAGCCATACCCCATACAGCCATAGGCATAGCTAGGTAGATCAGCTAGAATCAAAACACAATAAACAGTGTTAATGTAAGCTCTTTCAACAGATCTTGATGAGACAAACTCAAATCTGTTGTAATTTTGAAAATATCTTAATAGAGGAGAAAGTTATGGCATTTCTAGTGTCGGCTGAATTGTTAAATTTAGACTAAAATTAAATGTTAAAATGGTGAATCCAGACTAAGTTTTAGTCTGGATTCACCATTATAATAAACTATGACCATTGCCACATTGTTACAGCTTTGTATGCTCTAAGTATTTTGATTTTGGTATTTTGATGTGTATTTTCAGTGAGATTAGGTCATGTTCTTTCCATTGATATAAACTTTATGAAAATATTCCAATGCAAAAGTACTTTAATCAAGGCCGAAATCGTGAAAGTGCAGGAACATTTGACTATAGACATGGTGTCAGATGTGCCCCTAGCGGAATCTAACATACCTCGCATAGCCATACTCCTAGCAATGTGGACACAATTTTCAGACCACACCCATCTGAAAATGAATGGCATTGTATGATTGTTGGAAAGAGCTTTGAAAACCATACAAGAAAATCCAACAATCATGTCAATCGGTTGATTATTAAGCGTGCTAGAGCTATTTCAATTTCAGTAATGAGGGGTAATTTCCTGCCATTATTTTAATGCTTTAGCATTACATGATTTGATTGGTTGGTGGTTGCTTTACGCCGTGTCAGCAGCATAGGCTATATTCACGGCGAGAAATGTTTGTTTTTTGTTCAAACCATCGCTTTTACATGTAAAAGCAGACAATCAATTATGTGCCAATAGACACTAATTAAATTAGAAAGCTCACAATCATATATTTGTGGTCAAGGGAAACAAATTCCCATAGAAAAAGAAAAGTTTTATTAATAATTGATAGAATCCATTTAGTAAACTATATGAGGTGGTACAGTCCAGCTGCCCTCAAAAAGGCTAAAATGTTTTCCTGTTTTACCTTAGTAAAAAGGTCATGCATACTGTCTGCAGTGTAGAACCGTTGGCGCAGGGCCAAAAAATCAACGCAACTTAGTAAAATGTGTTTGAGTGTCAGTGGGGACTGACACCCAATACATTCAGGGGAGCAGAACATCTCTGTCCGCTCCCCACTCTGAGCTGGACAGCACCCTCAGAATATCCAGCGCTTTCAGGCATCTTGTTTTCAGGTATTTTATATGTGGCACAAAAAGACAGTTTTGCGTCGAGAATGAGGCCCAGAAATTTGGTTTTCTCAACGACTTTAATGGGATCCCCATCCAGGGTCAGCTACGGTTCCGCATGCATTCTATGCAGCAGGCAGAAGTTCATGCAGACTGTTTTGGTCTTGGAAAATTTTAAACCGTTCAGGGCCTGTATTCATGAGCTTGGGTTAGGGCTCTAACCGCGGCTAGTGGTATCCCACCCAGCTAACGTTGGAAAATCCGCATTCATGAGACTCACCGGTTAGTGTGCGTGTATGGGTCTCAATCTATTCAATGCTATCATATTTAACATAATTACATATGCCATAAGTGACATTTTATCAATTTAACCCTAAATTCGAACCGATATTAATGCTGCCGCCGCGTTGGCGACGTTATGCATATTGTCGAATCGACGAATGTAAAGTAAACAAATCGCCGCCGCCGCAGCGACGTCGATATCCATACTGTCGACGTCAAGTAAAAATGGTCGCCGCCGAATCGGCGGGAATTTCTTACGCCCAAATCTTTTAAATGCTGTCATATTTAACAGAATTACATACGCAATAACTGAAATTTGATCAATTTAACCGTAAATCCGAAGGGAAATTCACGCCGCCATCGCATTGGCGGCGTTATTCATATGGTCGACTGGAAGGAATTCCCAAATCTATAAATAAACTCATGGTTAGCTATCCGCACCGGCTACAACATTGGTGAATACGACTTGACCTATTTCTCCAACGCGCGGATAGCTACCCAAGAGCTAGCGTGTACCCCATGGCTAGCCTGGCACCACTACATGAATACGGGCCCAGAACTGACCATCGATGGATCCCATTTATGCTTGGTTGTAACTTGTAGCTGTCTCTCTATGACATTCATGTTAGCACCGCTGTAATATAAAACAAAGTCGTCCACGAAAAGACTACAGGAGACCCCCCGCTTTACAGCAGCAGCAATACCATTGACTTTAGCATTACAAGTGTGTGACCCAAAATCTAGATATTTAGTCAATTTTTGTTTTAACTTTTTTTTATTGAGGCTGTATTTATACTGTCCATAGCATATAAGCCCGGGTACCCAGGCTAGTCTTCAATGCTGGCCAGTTGTAGTGTTGGTGTTATCTTACTACACAGTGGCTGCTGATAAGGTATTTGATTGCCTGCATTTCAGTAGCAGATAGATAATTGGTTGGTATGGTTAATAGCCTATGTTAGTTTTTTTGGATCTTCTTGGTATATATGTATTTATTTTTCTATACTATATTTCTATACTGTATTTAGTTTTCTAACTTGCTTAATAATCGATATATCTCACTGAAATTTATGGTGTAAGTAGATCCCTCGCTGCACTGTTGATTTCATCCATTAAAATAAAAGTGACTTGGAGAATATATGCCATTAAAATAAAACTAATTGAATACATTAGTGATTTAGAAGGAGGTTATAGAAATTTGTATTGGTAGATTCATAAGAATCTCATTAATACGTCAATTTATAAGTAAGTCTAGTATAACTATCATATATCCATGAAACGTTAAGTTTTCTTCCTTTGTTTTAATGTTTTAGCATTACAAGTGTGTGACCCAAAACCTATATATATTTAATAATTTAGTCATTTTTTATTCTAACTTCCTAAATAATCGAGATATCTAAATGAAATTTTCAGTGTAAATAGATGCCTATCTCTGTCGATTCCACCCGTTAGAATTAATTGTAAATGCACACATTATTGACATATTTGTGGATTTTCGGTTGTCATTGATATGATTGATCTTATAACACTGAAACTTTGGGGACCTAGCAAAGTACCTTTTTGACCTTACAGCATCATGAAACTTCACACACTGGTCAATTAATAACAGATTTAAATGTCTGCCTACCTTTTTAAAGCTGCCCAAGATATATAGAAGGTGGAGTTTGAGTGTTGAAATAAAGTCAAAGCTTCTGAATGTGCACAGGCACAGAAAACATGAACGGATTTGCAAATTGTAAACATGAGGTTGTAGATGGACATTTTATCTACATCATAGGCTGAAATTTATGAGGATAGCATTTTGGGGGAACCCTCTGAAAGCATTTTGGCGGACTCCTCTGTTATCAGAACAATTTTTCCAGGAACAGATATTTGGCAGAAAACGGCCGTCGCGTAGCGTGCAGACGTGCATGTACCTAATACTCCCATACCTAATACCATAGGCATAGCCATGGCTCAGCCATAGTCTAGGCTGAAAGGGCATGATATGTATACTTAGTCATAGAATGATAAGACAGTCATACTCATACTAGACTAACTAGTCATATACATAGGGTAGCTTGTAGGTATGTGCACATTGCGGGGTTTACCCGACTTTCGCTTCAGCCGAAATTCCAGAGGTCTCATAATATTTTTAGCCCAGTGAAAAGTGACAGTGGCAGTGCAGCAGTGGCTCCAAACTCTTAATCTGGTATTCTGGCCATTTTTTTCACCCGGGTTTAGAACTTTGGCCATATTAGCTGCTTTCATAGTCACGTGACATTTGCATTCTCCCCAGTGTTCAGCGATAGCCACACAAAACGTTGGGAAAAGTATGCAACCAACATGATTTGTTAAAAAAAACTAACTTAGCCTATTATAATAAATAGACCATTGCTATGAAATATGAACTAAGTCATATGTGTTCTAATACTAAACGTTTTAGTCGAATATCTTCATAATTACTAGTATGGGAGAGTCATTGCAGTGGTATCACTTAATATCACTCAAGTAAACAAACCGCGAGGCCATCATAAGGCAGCCTTAATGTCACTGCACGACCGTCGTTAGATAAAAGTGCCATACTTCCACTGTGGCCGTACGGTGACTTCAGGTCACCTCATGGTATTTACCCGGTCTGGTGTGCATAGATAGGTACCCTAAAATGTTCAAAAGGGTCCAAACATTCAAATTATAAATTCACTGGAAGCTCCAATACATCAGAAGCAATATGCTTTTTGAATTTTTATTATATTCCAAAATCTTGAGTGAGATATGTGCATTTGAAAGATTTTGACTTTCAGATCTTTTGTATTAGCTAATGCAGCAGCCGTTCCATGCTTGCACACATCAAACGGGCCTGAGCATTAATGGTTTGATGGGATTAACCGGAAATACACAGGTTTCCGGTTTTAATGCTATGAAGACAGCAGCCGTTCTGGTCATGCCTAGGCATTATCGTTTGTACATGATCCATCACAAATGTGCTGGGCTCTGGGCGATCCCGAGCGGTCCGGTGGCACATACACTGCGGAACGGCTGCTGCCGTCATAACATTAAGCCCAGAACCCGGCGCATTTGCGATGGATCCTGTCCAAACAATAACGCACAGGCATTACCCGAACGGCTGCTACCATCATACTCATAGCATTTGCCGCGGATCCCGTCAAACCATTAATGCTGAGGCCTGGCTGGATCGGAAATTATGCAGTTTGTCATAGTTGAGTGTACAAACTGATATGGTTGTACCTCCGGCGCATATGCTGCGGAACGGCTGCGGCCGTCATAGCGTTGAGCCCAGGACCCAGGGCATTTGCGATGGATCCTGTCCAAACGTCAATGTTTCGGCACGACCAGAACAGCTGCTGCCATCATAGCATTACAACCGAAAACCTGTGTATTTGCGGTCGACCCCATCAAACCATTAATGCTCAGGCCCGTCTGATGTGGCAAGCATGGAACGCCTGCTGCATTAGCTAATACAAAAGATATGCAAGTCAAAATCTTTCAAATGCACGTATCTCACTCAGATTTTGGAATATAATAGACTACATCACGGTTCCGACTGCGCATGCACTGAAAACGGCGTTGGGAGCCAAGCAAAGGCATACGGCCATTGAGTTTGCCGATACGCGCAGTGAAAAACATCAGTTTTATTCAAAATTAATAGAAATCCAGAACCCTAACCTTATCAATTTAATATAATCTTTTTGTTAAACATGTTTTCTATGTGTTCCAAGCAGTGTGTGTCTAGGTGGTGTGGTTTTATCATTATTTTACTTTTTTTTGACAATGCATTGAGTACGGCGTACGGCCATTGAGTTTGCCGATACACGTAGGGCAAAACTGGCATATTATTCAAAATTCAAAGAAATACATAACAATTTGGCACAAAAATGGATGGAAGGATGCAATAGAATAATATAATGAATATGATTAAGACACAATTCTCCATAATTAAGAAGTTTGAGCTAAGAAACCTACAATTTCAGTCACTTTACAGGCTGATGTTTACATCACCATTGATTAGCCAGAAGTAATTCTTGTTCTAAATATTAAAATGTCAAATGTGTCAACAAAAACTTGTTTCAAAGAAATATATAACCAATATCTGATTAACCCTACTCATTTTCTATTTCTACATATGTCATTAACCATAGGATATAAATAAAAACATGAATAAAATAAGTAAAACTGACTCTGGCTGTGGCTCTAACACTAGTCTGAGTGCCCAGATTTGTCTAAATCTAAATGCACATGGCATAAGATGTGCTGAGTATATTGATGTAAATGCAATGCTGGATATAAGATTAATATCTTACTTTATTATATATACTTTTTTAGTTGGTATTCTACGTTTCAAACAAGAGCTGAGATGAGCTGAAACTAGCACATTTCATAGCTGCACCCAGTGTATTAGCATGTGCTTCTGGAGGGGTTCTTTTACTCTGACGCATCCCACAATGCACCGCGCCGCTGGAACCGTGATGTAGTCTATTAAAAATTCAAAAAGCATATTGCTTCTGATTCATTGCAGCTTCCAGTGCATTTATAATTTGAATGTTTGGGGACTCCTTTGAAAATTTTAGGAGGTTACCTATCTATGCACACCAGACCAAGTAAATACCATGAGGTCACCTGAAGCCACACTGGCCGTATTCGATTAAAACGACTCGGGTCACCGGAGTTGCTAGAATTTCAAATCGAACACCGGTAATGTGAAGACGGGCAAAGTCATGTCAGGTAAAGTCGGGCCGGATAAAGTCAGGTCAGGTACGCGGAACGAACACCCCCCCCCACCCATACGGCCACCTTCCACTTGTGGGCGATAATAGAGTTGTTATAGACACAACTAAGTAAAATTGTTCCGTGCTATGATTTATGACTCACAAAGATAGTAAACCATATCATAAAATATTAGGAATTGTATTTTATTTCGATTTCTACTAAAGCAACTCATATTAAAGGCAAGAAAAATTTCAGATATTAGATATTCTTTCAAAACCACTGTATTCTGATGAAGCACTTTATGACCTTTAATTTCACATATTGATGGACTTAATAGGTCGAGTAGATGAAAAGTTATGGTGTGTAATGTACCCCAAAAATGGGCTAGTAAATAGTCTCACAGTAAGTCAATAAGTGCATTGGTTTATAGGGCCGGAATTTTGACCGGGGTAGCATCGAGCTGTTTCATGTGTACTAGAAAGCTGGAGTTCTGTTAATTCTTGATGGATCTTGACCAGACAAAAACTAAAATCTGTAGAATTTAATGGACTTCAAAATGGTACCATTCCCTGCACAATTTTAACGGAAATGGGATGATGTCACAGCATGACATTAGCGCGACCGGCAAGCTCGGTGTATTTCCAGGTGCCTAAATGCATGTAAACAACAATACTTGACCACAATGCGAGTGTTAACAAGTGATATATATATATATATATCGAAAATCGCACCTCATACAAGCAAATCGCTTGACATACACACAGATAACATGTTTACAAACCATATTATATCAATTTTATAGTGGTGAGATTTACCGATTAGCTAGGAAGAGCTCACAAAGTTGGGTGTTTTTTTAGTACTTTTCTCAGCTGAACTCTCACATATTTTTTCCAGAAAAATGACCTACCAGAATGTTGATATCCTAAACATTTGAATTACTATTCACCATTTGTACTGTTCATATATAAAACATGATAAAAACAATGTTTTATAAGGGCTGTTTGCGCTCCGCGCTGTAAACCTTTTCCTATGGAGCAAGGCGTGAGGACCCGTACACGCGGATTTGCAAGTCTCTATCTAGGTGCGGTATTGTCCTGCACACACTTCCTGCATGAATTTCTGTTTCTAAAACTTATGATGTGATATTATTATGCAATGATTCTACTAATTAGATGTCCACCTAAATAGAGATATTTTTTAACACCTGTAAAATATTGGAAACATAAAAAAATTGTTTTAAAACTAAATAAAATAAAAGGGAGTGGAAAAAAACATGTCCTAGAACCTCTGAGGCTATTTAAAAAATATATTTATATTACCTAAACACTACACATTGGAACTAACCCATCTACAGTTAATTCCTATTTGAAGCATATTTTTGCCTAGATTCAGCCACGGTTGTCACTCATCGCTACTCTGGGTAGGGGTGAATCTTTGATCTACAATTGTATTTAAACAAATTTAAATAAAGGAATCATTTGTTTGTTGTAGGTGACGGGCACCCCACTCCCAGTTAAGGAGATTTCCCCTAATCTTAATGCTAATTCACCGAGAATTTCCAACGGACTAGTCCGGGAGAGACACAAACTTACCAGGGGCAGTTTATATAAACGCTCCACACCGCGTGGAGATGACAAGCCCAGCAATACACGTGGACACACTGGGTCAGATCTGAACCCGCATTTCCCAGTCGGGAATAATGCCAAGAATGTGGAGATGCTGCAGCAGTGGGAAGACAGAAGCCACGCTGGTCAGGAAGGGTATTACATGAGGGGTAAGGCTTACAGCCGACACGCATATAGTGGAGGTGTGCTGGGTTTGCCTCGACAGGGGGAGGATGTGTACCAGGGTCATGGGGGTCACACAGACGCAGGGCGTCTAACAGCGCCACCACGTGGGACTCACAGAACTGATGGAAAGGCGGAGGGCAATGACAAATATGCACAGCTTTCGCGTCTTTATGAAGAACCAATCAGAACAGCCCAAAAATCCAATGCAGTGGAGACTGGGGTTTATAAACCTGAGCGCTATGGAGTGCCAAAGCGAGTGGCCGGGTTCTGGTGGGGTATTACTGATGTGACACAGAAAACCCCGCAGAGACAACAACTCCTCGGCTCACTTACTAAAACCAGGAGGCGATTGGAACTCGAGGCATTGCGCAGCAACGCACATAAGAAGGTGCGTAATGAGGGTCATGGACTTCAGGGCAATCGAAGAGATAGTGAATCTCCCCCATCCCAGTACCCCAGTTGGGAAGGCAAACCAGGGCATGCTACTCGGAACCAACTTCCCAATTTAGGAACACTGTCTTCACGAAGGGTCCCATTTGAGAAGCCTTCTTCGGATGGGAACATTGACGTCTACGACACAAGACATCCAGTTAATGAGATGCTGGTGAATCTTCGCCTTGAACAGTATGCACATCCTACTGGTGGCAGTAGCATTAACAATGCTCTTGGAAACGAGAACTTGCCCCAAGATCAACCAGCCTCTCAAGTCCCAGCAGCCGGTGATGGAGATTCTGTGAGTTTTCAAGAGAAGTTAGAAGGGTCGCTTAACATCCCGATGCCTCCAAAGTCCAAGATCTGGTTGATTAATCACAGGCGAGAACTAACCAGTCGATCAATGCCAACAACGACAACCCAAATGCCCCACCCGACAACGACAACCAGGTTCTGGTTGCCGAGGCCACCCAAATCAAAGCTGTGGAAATTGCAGCAAGAACTGCAGGGAATGAATAAAGAAATGACAGCGGAAGAAACGGAAGTCGCTGGTGTGAAGGAAACACCCGCTAATTTGACAGGGAATGGGGATGAAGAGAAAAATACACAAGTGAATCTCTTCGATGTGGAGTTAAAGAAAAACCATGCAAAGATGCTTTCCAGAATAGAGCCGCTTGAAGTCAGTATGCCAGTTAGCAGCCTACCGGACTATGTTACACCTTATGTGAAACCAGCATTACTGGAACACAGAGAAAGCTGGGAACACATTGATGCAGCCCCTTCGGAGACGGAACACCGGCATTCTAACCGGAAACTTAATGCAAGCTTCGTGAGTTCGGCCAGAGGAGAGGTAGGGTCATGGAACATGGGGGAACTGGATAAAGTATGGCAAGATGTGAAAGTTACGAAGACTAGGGTGAAAAGAGCTCTTGCTCATAAGAGATACATGGGTATGAGTGCTGGGGTAAAAAGGGTTAAAAAGGAAACGGCTGTGAGGGGGAAGGCACTAAGTATAAGCATCAATAGTGCAACTGGACGCAATGGGGCCGGTGGTAAGCTTGGACTACAAGAAGGGGCTGCAGAAAGTGAGAGTGTCATTGCCATTGGACATAAATTTCCCCTGCCGCCTAAAATAGGAAATGCCATCGTGAGAAAGCCTGGCAAGCGCATTGACGCCACAAGGCATGTTGTGCACGGTGATCGGGTCGGCGTACCACGGACAGACACTGGCTTCCGGAAGGACGTCATTGAACCTGGAGAGGGGTCAAGGCCGGCCAGACCGGGGATGACAGTTGTGTTGAACAGGAATGCGCGGCTGCAGGGGTTTGGAGATAAACCAGCTGCACTCCAGGGTTCTCTACCCGAACAGGGACCGGATGCTGGTTCTGCAAGGCAACCATCGTCTGTTGAACTAACCCGGCCGCAGGCACGCTGGCAACCAGCAGTGCACCTTGCACCTCAAGTACCAGCTCAGCGGGTCCAGCAAAGAAGGGACCAACAGCAAAGGGACCTGCAAAAAGATGTCCAGCAACAAAGGGACCAGCAGCAAAGGTTCCAGACACAAAGGGACCAACAACAAAGACACCAGCCAATGAGAGCTGCAATGAAAGGTGATGCGGTAATTGAGAATCCTGGGATGGTTTCAAAGACAGTTCTACACAACAGCCCCGGCCATGCCCAAATTAGTGTGGGTGGGACGCAATCACTGAAGGATGCTCAACTGTCGGACACGGGCTCTGAGCCGAAGGTGCCAGTGCGCAACCCTGATCAAGCAGTCAATGAGTCGATGCTGAATACGACTGGTTTTCAATATGGGATGTTCAACCCCGCCGCCTACAAAAACATGATGCGGCGTTACAGGTAAATGCGAAAAGTTGCACTGTCCGATGATATCAGTATGTTTTCAGAGCCCAAAACACTTACCTAGATTGGTTCTTATATATCAAACTTAGATACTGGTGCTCACCCTTATCCAGTGGTGCTGTCTGTAACTTGTAAGGAATGATTCAGATTTTACAAGAACATACTTTCACATACCTACTGGAGGAATCCAATATACCTGAGCAACCACTCCAAAAATGCGGGTCAATCTTGTGACCTCTCTGGGGTCTTGGCCTAAATTCATACCTCATGTGACCCGCCTGAGCTAGATATAAGTTGTGACCTCATTAAGGTGCTAGTGACCACGTGATCAAGGCCAGATGTGAAACTGGGTCATAACTTGGGTCTCCATGATGGGGCTTCCCAAAATTATTTTGAATGCTTTTGCTTCAAATATCTGCAAAATAAACTGTTTGTGATCAAAGTTCAGATCTGTGATTTATAAGTAGATTATAATAATCAATTTGATATATTTATCTAAAAGCAAAACTCAAAAGCCATCGGACTATGCAACTTTAATGGCCATCCAAAGTTTCTGACTCGATTTTTGACCCAATTCTTTTATTTGACAAAATGTGCTTAAATTTTTAACCTACAATCAATCACATAGCTTTCAACCCCCAAGAATGAAAACAGTAGTCAACGATTCTTTAAAAAAAACCTATAAAATTCTCCGCAAAACCGTATATTCAGCCTGACCACCAATCGTTACAGTTACAGTATCATAATTTTCGATTTATTAAATGTATTGGTGCTAAGCAAACACTTCGTGGGTTCATGAAAAATTATTGATGGTTTAAATTGCTGAAAATTGTGTTCTTTTCAGTTAGTTATGTCCATAGTCATAATTTTATTAATAAAACCGTAGTGTTTGCCGCCAAAACATAGTACTTGACAGATATGCGACCAATTGGACCGGTATAGTATGTCTTTGCATTCTCCTAAAGGGGTGAGCTAACTGTCGGTACGGGGTTGTTCTCTGAAACTGAAGCGAAGTGTGGCATGGAGACATTGAAAACATTCCAAATAATAGCAGAAAACATTCCAAATACACTATAACCCCGTTAAACCAAACTTGAAGGGACCCTTGTTTGGATTAACCGATCATTGGTTTAACTGGCTTTGACTTGGCTTTGGCAAAAACGTGGGTGCATTATGAATGTAATATACAATGTATGTGGACACTTTGATTATTGTTTTTTATGTGTATATATAGTATAACATCGTTAAACTAAACATCTTTCGGCGGCCCGGCAAAATACTATCATTTATCATATAAAAAAGTCTCAGATGACCTTATAACCACATGAAAGTTTGGTTTAACCATACCGGAAGTGGCCTCTGGCCCAACAATTTTATTTGGATTAACCGACTTTGGTTTAACCAACTTTTTTATATGATAAATGGTAGTATTTTGCGGGCCACCGAAAAAAGTTTGGATTAACCGATCGTTTGCTTTAACCAAGCTTGGTTTGACGGGGTTATGCTGTAATAGCATAATCCCATTCATATGAAGGTGCATATGTCAGAGTTAAACAAAACGTTATTTCTCCTTTTGTTTTTGATGTTACATATCGAGCTATTCATGTTAATGTCACTTGTGTAATATGGAAGCACACATCGAGAGCATCATTTTAGGATACGCAACAAATTCAAACAAGCTTTTATTGATAACAGTTAAGCAAAAAAAAGATTGTCTTACAAGAAAAAGGTAGGGGAAAAAAGGTTGACCAAATGCATGGTGTCGATGTGTAAATTTTCACTTTAACATAAAATCATGCAAGCATACTTTTGATACATTTTGTGGGATAGATTAAATACACATGGCATTGCTAACATACTTAACGGACAATTAATTATTTGACCTGCTCCACACAAAAAGAAAGAATTAGTTACATGGTCTGTATGGGGCCTGGAAAGTCGTGAAAATTCTTCAACTTCATTTGCCCCATTTCAAGGCCTTGAAAAGCCTTGAATTTAACCTATTTGGGGTTATTAGTCTTGAAAAGCCTTAATTCCATTAAACTGTCTTCACTAATCTAAATTAGTCTGAAATCGGCATTTGCCATTGTTGTTTTTTCCTGACATCCAAATGAAAATAGTCTTGAATTCCTATCAAAAACAGCCTTGAAATAGCCTTGAATTCCATATCTTCACAATCATGTGTGCGGACGTGTAATTATCACTATTGTAACATGGAAACCGAATATCCAGTGTCCAGTGTAAGAGAGCGACCCCTATACTCAATGATTGAGAACAATTGGTGCTATGTTGAATGCTGCTAACCCCCTTCGCTACCCGGTAGGTGACTCTGTGCTGAAGCGCGTATGAAGCTAAGCGCAGCTGTGCTGGTTGCAGGTCTCAGGACGCGCTCTGGGCCGGGCTGTGTCTGGGTGCTGTGCTCTTCAGTATATTTGCCGCAGTGTGGTACAGTAAGATGTGGAGACACCGCCATGGCACCTGGGACCTGCCCAGCCAGTACCAGCCGCAGTCTGCAGCCATCCCAATCAAAGGTCAGTGTGGGTCAACTAAAGGTCAGTCTGTGTCAGATAATGGTCAGTCCAGGTCAACTAAAGGTCAGTCCATGGTTGCTGAAAAATATACTGTCCGTTAAAGGAAAGGCTATGTCTGTTAGAGGTCAACTAAAGGTCAGTCCGGGTCAACTAAAGGTCAGTCTGTCAACTAAAGGTTATTCTAGGTCAACTAAATGTCAGTTCGGGTCAATAGACGAGATCACCGTTCCGACTGCGCACGCGCTGAAAATGGCGTTGGCAGCAAAGCAAATCCCTACGGCCATTGAGTTTGCCGATACACGTAGGGCAAAACTTCAATTTTATTCAAAATTAATAGAAATACATAACAATTTAGCATAAACATGTATGCACACATGCAATATAACGATCTGATGAATATATCTAAGACAAAACTAGACATAGTTAAACATTTTGAGCTAAGAAATATACAATTCCACACAAAACAATCGGTCACTTTAAGGCTGATATCGATATCACCATTATTAATTCTTGTTCTAAATATTAAAATGTCTAATGTGTCAACAGACACTTGTTTCAGAGAAATAAATAGCCAATATCTGACTAACCCTACTCATTTTCTATTTCTACATGTCATTAACCATAGGATATAAATAAATACATGAATAAAATATGTAAACCTGACTGGCTATGGCTATAACAGTAGTCTGGGTGTCCAGATTTGTATAAATCTAAATGCACATGGCATAAGATGTGCTGATTATATTGATGTACATGTAATGGTGGATAAAAGATTAATATCTTTATTATTTTTTAGTTGGTATTCTATGTTTCAAACAAGAGCTGAGATGAGCTGAAACTAGCACATTTCATAGCTGCACCCAGTGTATTAGCATGTGCCATGTGCTTCTCGTGGGTTTGTTTTTCTTCCACGCATCCACAATGCACCGCTCCGCTGGAATGGTGATGTAGTCTATTGTCAGTTAATGGTCATTTCATGTTCGTTAAAGGTCCATTAACGTCCATGTCCATTAATATTAAAGGTCAGTGGATGTATACTAAGGGTCAGTCCGTGTTCAGTCTAAGTTCATTGAAGTTCAGTTCATGGAAGCTAAAGGTCAGTCCGTGTTAGTGCCACACAGCACGACAAGTGTTTTTAAAATTGTAGGTGAATTGTGATAAGATGCAAAATGAGTTTTATATAAGCAATATTTAATAGTTGCCCAATGTTGCATGCAACAGAAGGTTAGAGGGGTGGGTGGGTCCGGTTTGTTACCTCGGAATGTCAAAGTTAAGAGGTCTGTGTGTTCAATTTCATGTCTTCGTTCTGTGAAGCCAGTCTTGGGAAATTGGGAGTCCTAGAAATGGGACGAGGTTATCCTCTGTCTCTCCTGTATCTATCCTGTATTGGTCATACATTCTAGACACAGTTTTATTTTGGCGGGGCACCATCCGCCTCAGTGTGAGCACTGCCAGTGTATACTGACAATGTGTCATATCTTGGTGGAATGTTCTCACCTACAGCCAGTTAGAGATGATATATGTTTGGAAATGAGGGTCCGATGGAGTTATTCTGATTCCATCCGCAACTCATTATTAAAATCTTTATGGAAACTGGTTCACCAAAATATTATTTTCCATTTTTACCTTGACATTTTTTTTTACTGATGATTCATATATCACATCTGATTTTACCACAGTTGTATGCTCTTTTAGCTGTTTTCTATTTTACCTGACTTGAAGCTGAGAGACATTAAGACCGACTCATGGACATCACTCTCACAGCAGAGAGCTAAATGGAGAGCGACAGTCAAGTAATGAAGGCAGTCTTTGTCGCATCGCGACCAACAGCATTATGGTGATGACTTTACCTGTCTGAAATTTATAAATTTTTAGTCAGATATGTTACCCCCCCCCCCCCCCAATAGCCGATGTCTACTTTTTGTGCTGGGGGATCGTTAAACAGACAAACAAATCAATTTCCTGTTGTTTAGAATTGCTGTGCCAACAACTAGGCTGGATGCCTCGCATCAAAGAACACACAAAGCGCCTGTGGAGAGGCCCAAAGATATACTAACCTTTGGTAAATTGATTCCTCCCTAGTTATCACATGCAGTTGGAGAAATCTGATTTTTGTTGTTAGAAGATAAAAAATCAGATTTTATTGGAGTAAATACATTCTGGGTGAAGCATTGTGCGAGCTGGCTTTGACAGGTGGTGGTGGTGGAGGTGGAGGTGGTGAGGAGGGGTAACTAGACTTACTATAGCAGGGTTCATACATCTATTCAGCAATCAAATTTAAGGCCTTTTTAGGGCCTTTTCAGGTAAGTAATTCATTGTTTACGGCAACAAAAATATGACAATGATTATGTACAAGTCAACTCTTTATGGTCTTACTTCATCAGGTTTCTGTATGCTATTTTTATAAAGCAAAAAAGTATAGTAGGTATAATGATGCAAACCAGAATATATTATGCTAATGCTCAGAATTGACTCTGTCATCGGTCAATGTTTCGTTGATGCAGCTGGTAATGAAAACAAATGAAATCGCAGCTGCTTTGAATTGGACTTTGATCAATCTAAAATTCAAGGGTTTTTCAGCACATTTGGTTAATTTTCAAGGCCTTTTCAGGGTATTTTGAAATTTAAGGCCTTTTCAAGCGACACCTTCAAATTCAAGGACCAACGCCATGAGTGGCCTCTCCGGGGGTGGATACATTCTAGATCTGACAGCTGAAGAGCGCTAGTTTGATTAAATCTCTACAGTTTTGTTTGATCTCTGGTGTGGAGGGATTTGTCCCGTCCCACACGTGACTGCCCTCCATGAGATTCCCATTAATGGTTGGCTCCGGCCAATGCCGTACTGTTACTCAAAGTTATTTTGTTTCCCATCAATAGTAATCAAGGATCCCATTTCTCAGTGAAATCGTTGAGTTCAGTGAAAACTGAGTTTCCAAATCAGCATGGGGGAAATCCTGTCCATGAAAAAACTTTTAAAGTTTTAGTCTTGAAGTCTTAACACATTTGGACTTTCAAGGTCAAAATATGTTCAAGTAGGTGTCAGATTGCACCATTTTAATCATAGATTTCAACAAAAATGGGGAGGGGGCATACCCCCAGAACCCCCCTAGTTTTTCATGGTATTTTTTTCACTGGGATCCCTGAGTATTGACAATTATATTTACGTTCTATATCCGAAATGTTTAGTGTAACAGCTGCAGCGGGGCACATGGTGAATAACAGCCTGGTTGATGGCTCTCAGTCTGACCTACTTTGTTAACCCGGCATTGACATATTGGATAACTTGCCTGTTCAATAGCGGTCCATCTGTTATTTTTGTAGGTGTGGATGAGTTTGATAGGTGTGTGGCGATATTGATTTATTATTGTTGTTATTGTCATGGGGGTGATGAAAATGGGAACTATTGCGCCTAGAGCAGAACTCTTTGCATTCCGTGCCAGTGTGCTAACCATTACACCACCTAGGCTCCCTGATATCACCACACTACCCACGCCTACCTGTCTATGTGGTTACTTGCCTGAGAGGTCAGTGCAGACTACTACACTCGTCCCCCTGGAATTGGAAGTCTTTTAATGCTTACAATTACATAGATACAGGCAATGCACTAACACATACATACACAGGGTAGGTTCAACAACCATACAGCACATAGCTTGTGCAGGATCCTGGTCATGGCACGTGTGTCATGACGCTGATGAAAATGGGAAATATTGTGCCTAGAGCGGGACTCGAACCCACATCTCTATGCATTCCACCCAGTATGCTAACCATTACACCACCTAGGCTCCCTGATATCACCACACTACCCACGCCTACCAATCTATGTGGTTACTTGCCTGAGAGGTCAGTGCAGACTGCTACATTATTATTGTCGTGTGATTTTTTTAAGCAAATGGGGGCACCATGCCTAGAGCTGGATTTCAAACCCACATTTATATTTACGTTCTATATATCCGAAGTGTAGCAGCTGCAGCGGGACACATGGTGAATAACAGCCTGGTTGATGGCTCTCAGTCTGACCTACTTTGTTAACCCGGCATTGACATATTGGATAACTTGCCTGTTCAATAGCGGTCCATCTGTTATTCTTGTAGGCCACTTAAAGTTGCATAGTCCGATGGTTTTCCGTTTTTCTCATTTTCTGAGATAAATATATTAGGCTGATCATTATAATATATCTTACTTCAGTTTGAAGTAACTTTGATTTTAAATGGCTAACATTTGAGATGTAAACATATCAAATTCATTGCCAAAACTCTGACACCATATGCTTCTGCAGTAACAGGTTCTATTAAATTTACTCACGATTCCCTTCTATGTGGAAACAAAGGCTTAATAAGTACATCAATATCTAGGTTCCATATGTAGAATCAAATCTAGGCCAGTGCTTTGGCTTTCAAAGAATTGATGCTTTCATCGGACTATGCAGCTTTAATGCAATCGATCTACCCATGTATGTGGCATTTAATCTGGAGTAGTGAGTGCCCCTCACTTCATTATTATTATTATTGGTAGAATACTTGGTATGTGATTTGTGATCTTGTCTGTCTGCTCAGAGTTGATTCGACAGAAGCTCGGCCGGCTCCCCCGGATGAAACTGAAGCGGAAGCGGAAGTGGAGGGGTGGGAGACACATGCACGGCTACACGCAGCTCAAAGCGAGTCGTAACACCGCCCACCTGGAGTCGTCCAGTGACGAGGCAGAGGTGATCTACAGGCGGATGTGACTTCATCAGCTCCAACACCACCTCCTGTGATATTCTGCGCTTTCCATTTATGAGTTTATGTATATTTACTATATATATGTGATGTATAAGGATTATGGGAGTATAAAGGCGCATAAGGGAATATTCCCTAATATTATCACCCATATGTTGTGTACTACTCTATGGGTGAGCTGTTCACCAGTTTGGACTGGTGGCGCCACCACCACCCAACCCTGCCAGTGGCGGGGAACACTGTCACTCGCGCACTATTTTTTGGGGGGTCCATTAGTTGTTTAAGCAGGGGAAATTTCAGTCATAGATGACTGGTCTTCCCCATTCCACTGCTGGTCGATAGAAAGCCCGAGCCTACACTTTTACCGACCCAAGGGATTTTTAACCTCCCACACCACATAGACATGGTATGAGAGCAACCGGCCTTTGATGACGCTGTAAGTTATACACAGCGGTGGAAATCCAAATTGGCAGAGCTGGGGGCATGGGGAATCGAACCGCCGACCCTCAGATTAGGAGTCTGACCTAGAAAAAAGTCAGACACTCTAACCACTCCGCCACAGAGAACGCCACAACACTATACATTATAAAAAAATATTCCTCTGGTACGACTGACCGTATGGCACGGCCGTTAGGAATGAGGAAGGCTGGTGTTGGCGCCACTGGTCACATGCGTAAGGTTGAGGAGGGGTAATATAGAATAATCGATACATAATATTAACAAGTAATTCCCTTCCATGCCTTTTACTCACATAGTACGTTATACAGTAAAACCTCTCTAACCGACCACCTCCACAGATTGACCACTCCACTATATCGATCGCATTATTTGGGTCCCAGCATTACCATTATAAGGATATTCTAACTCCCTAAACCGACCACCTCCCTAATTCGACCCCTTAAAGTCGGCCCCATGGTCGGTCGATTTATAGAGGTTTTACTGTGCATCACATATACATAGCTGTCAACCCTTAAGAATGAAAACAGTCGTCAAAGATTCAAAAAAACATAAAATTCTCGGCGAAACCTTTAAATTCAGCCTAACTACCAATCCATATCAAATGAATTGGTGATAAGCTACTTTTCGGTTCACTTTCGCGACAAAAACAAAATTGGTTGTTAAAATATGCTGAAAGGCATGTTTTTTCCCGGCTATGCCTTTAGTCGTAATTATATTTATAAAACCGTAGTGCTTACAGTAGTACGTGACATGTGTATATATACATTTGTATATATATTGGCTGTATATATTATATATATATATATATTGGCTGTATATGTGTATATATACATGTGTATATATATTGGCTGTATATATGTATGTAGTGACAAAATTGCATGGTGACAGATGGGAAGCCTGCCGTGGTTAGTGAGGTGGGTGGCCGGTGGTGGCGCCACTAGTCGTATTCAATGAATAAATAGATGATACGGGAAACTTCTGTTATTTATATTCGTATAAGTTCCTGTACATCACATATATCGATATAATGTAATGTTGCCGATTAACAATATCTGTTATATCTAGCTACTCTGGTGACACGTCTAGAAAAATTGAACAATTCCAGTTTTTAAATAAGAGGTTTGTGAATGTGCTATTTATAGGTGACTTTACGTTATTTGAGTTTGTTTATGATTGTAGGAGAAGGACAAGTCATGTTTTATTGTTGATGTGTGAACATGTCAAATTACCCGGGCTTCCATCTAGGCTAGGTTGGTTGGTTATGCTGCATGTTGTGTAATGGGCACCTGGTGAGTGTAATGTATGGACATAACACAGTAATCATTGATGTCTGACACGTTAACAGGTGCAGGTTAAGTTCTAAGTAGTGATGGATGAGCTCCAACCTCCCCTCACCTCTGTTCAGGAAAAAAAACAAGGATGAAAGTGGTGTTAGAGGAAGAAAGCGGAAATTAGTTAGTGGTCATGACAAATGACGGTAAGATGTAAAACTATGCTTAGAGAGTACCATATGAAACTTGGCTCTCTTTTTTTTTGGTAAATGAATTTTATTTATATAAATCTTTTGTCAGCGCTATAGCACTGGTCTTCCGGCCGTAAGTGTAAACAGGTATCCTGGTATATACACTATTCTTTACCATTCTTTATTTTTCGGAAATTTTATGTGATTCCCCAACAGTGCTAAGTCTATGGGTGAATTTCCGCGTTTTCGAAAAAATTTACTTCTTGGTTTTGTTTCGGTGTTATGCCCTAGCAACAATTAAGGTCATTGGGACGGTTCACTTCTTGTTTCTGACTGACCAACTGCTGTCATTTATAACTAGTATTGTGATAGTTAATCAGCGATTATCAGAAATTGTGGAAATCCGTGAAATCGCTGAGATCTTTCATCCCTGAAAAAAAACGTACCTCGCTTTGAATAGATAACCAGATGGGGAAGCTAAATTGGCGTAACTATATTTTTGGTGATGACTAAAATTATTTAGAATGGAACCAAAGTACATAGATTAATTAGTTCAAACTATTCGATATGGCTACAAATGCTACATTTTGATGCTAGTTAAAGCTGCATAGTCTGATAAAAAAAAAAAAAATTTTAAAACCAAAACTATTATCTAGATTTGATTCTACTTATCTAACTGGTGCACTTATTAAACATTTGTCACAACATAGAAGGGGATACGGAGTCAAAACAACCTGTTACTGCAGAAGCCTATGGTGTTAGTTTTGACGTGCTTGCCAAAATTAATTCTGCATGGTTGTACTTCAAATATCGCAAAAGTTAGCCATTTAAAATCGGTCACTTCAAACTAAAGTAAGTTAGGTTATAGCAAAGACCCTATAATACTAAGACAGCTCACTCCCTATCTCTCACAAACTAAAGTAAGTTAGGTTATAGCAAAGACCCTATAATACTAAGACAGCTCACTCCCTATCTCTCCAAATTTCGCAGTGCCACCTTGTGGTGGGTTTGATCAACCGGCTGCTGGTTGGCGTTTCACATGTAAACACATACAATTATATTATACATGAGATAGGTAAGTATGAATACACATCAATATGAAATTGCTATGAACAAATACACATCATCATCATCAGCATCGCCATCATCACACATCCTTCACATTCATATACACATTTATACATATAATATAGCATCTGTTTAACCAAGAGCAGCCAGCGCACCAAGTGGTGGGTTTGATCATTTTGATTATACAGTACAGGCTGAGTGAGCCGTCTTAGTATTATAGGGTCTTTGGTTATAGCAATCAATCTAATATCTTTATCTCAGAAAATAATAGAAACCCCAAACCATCGGACTATATGCAACTTTAAACAGGGTGGTTCAAACTGTTTAGAATTAGGTCAACTATGTAGGTTAGTTGGACGTTTCTCCATCTGGCTGTGTTAAATGTCTAGAACGGGGTTAAGTATATTTTATATACAAGTTATACATCCTCATATATCAGTGCTGTATCCTTCTTGGGATGACTGAACATGTAGAGAATGAGATTTAAATCTATTCCTTGTATTGTGGCTCTGTCTTACAACTGTTCAGGATGAGATCAGATTAAATATGGCGAATGTTACTTTAGAGGCACCTCTCATCTGGTCACGCATGTTGAGCAATGTTGAGCCTCGTCAGTACTCGGATAGGTGACCACATGGGAATATGAGGTGCTGTAGACATCCTGATACAGCCTTATTACTGACTAAATCAGTAACAAGTAATAGTCGAGCCTCGTCAGTGCCTGGGTGGGTGATGGCCTGGGAATACGAGGTTTTGTAGACATCCTGATACAGCCTTATTACTGACTAAATCAGTAACAAGTAATAGTCGAGCCTCGTCAGTACCTGGGTGGGTGATGGCCTGGGAATACGAGGCGTTGTAGACATCCTGATACAGGCTTATTACTGACTAAATCAGTAACAAGTAATAGTTGAGCCTCGTCAGTACCTGGGTGGGTGATGGCCTGGGAATACGAGGCATTGTATACATCCTGATACAGCCTTATTACTGACTAAATCAGTAACAAGTAATAGTTGAGCCTCGTCAGTACCTGGGTGGGTGATGGCCTGGGAATACGAGGCATTGTAGACATCCTGATACAGCCTTATTACTGACTAAATCAGTAACAAGTAATAGTCGAGCCTCGTCAGTACCTGGGTGGGTGATGGCCTGGGAATACGATATTAAAGCTCCAAAGTCCGATGAACGCATCAACATTTCAAATCAAAAAAAAAATATTTAAATTTGATTCTGCGTATCTAACTTAGATACTTGTACGCTTATTAAGCATTTGTTTCTGCATAGAAAAGAATACCAAGTCAATTTTTTGGCAAGCTTCCCAAAATTACTTTTGCATGCTTGCATTTCAAATATCTCAAAAGTTAGCCATTTAAAATAAGTTACTTCAAACTAAAGTGAGGTAGATTAAAACAATCACCATATCCTTTTTTTTTTTAAGTGACAGAAACTCAAAAACATCGGACTATGCCACTTGAAATCAGTAGTGAATATGTAATAGGTTACTGTAGTTCTATGTTGCATGCAACTGTTTAGAATGTCACACAGTTGTACACTATATCAGTATGTGTGACGTGTACAAAGAACCTTTACATAAGTAACTCGATTTCTGCAAGGGTTCAGGATGAATTTATCATACATTTATGCTTCTTGAAAAGGGTACACCTATTTTGAAGAGGAGAACAATTATATTCATGTACTTGAAATATATAATTTTGTGAGTTGATCTCCAATTTACAGATTTACTGGTTGTGTGGGTGGTTCGTATTAGTCATGACTTGTGTTTGTGGCAAACGTAAGGTTGTGAATTCAAATTGTGCTTACAAAATGTATTTACAAAATGTTAAAGGTTGTAGTATCAATGGGAGGTGTGGACTTATATATCAACTGTTGTATGTATGTTGGTGTTAGTTGCTGGTGTTATTATTATATATATATATAAGGCATGTGATTTCCCCGGTTTTAATCGGAATTCTGGATTTTTTCTGGCTGCCGAAACACCTCTGAAATACACTATTTGCATCCCTCTCACGACTCAGTGGGATGCTGTGTGTCCCCACGATAACCTAAAACAAATTCAGTTTTTTTCCCCTGCACCCAATCACTTGCCTGGTACATATATATGAAAGTGAGCAGAGTGACAGTTGACTCACGGTGTCAATGAGGTGGGGAGGAGAGAATGCCTGCTCCGCAGTGAATATGGTTATAGAGAAACATTAAGGGGCTGCTGTTATTTATATCCACATAATAAATTATATAGTACATATATATATGTCATATATATACACACATGTCACATATACACATGTTATATTATATATATATGCGCATATGTATGTCAATATTGCTTGTTAGCTGTGGTAAAGTTGTGATTTCCTTTATTGGTTGCCTACCAATATTTGTAATTTGTGTAGACACCTTCTCTGATGTACTTGCAATTATGTCTGTATGTAAATGATTAGGACACAATGCAATGCCTATGGACTACATCGCCATTCCAGCAGCGCAGTGCATTGTGGGATGCATGTTAGAAAAACAAACCCCCGCGAAGCACATGGCTAATGCTAAGACACTGGGTGCAGCTATGAAATGTGCTAGCTTCAGCTCAGCTCAGCTCTTGTTTGAAACATAGAATACCAACTAAAAAAAAGATATATAATAAATTACGATGTTAATCTTTTATCTAGCATTGCATTTAGATCAATCTAATCAGCACATCTTATACCATCTGCATTTAGATTGAGAAAAGTCTGGGCACTCAGACTAGTGTTAGAGCCCGAGCCCGAGTCAGTTTTACTCATTTTATTCATGTTTTTATTTATCTTATGGTTAATAACATTTGTTGGGCTAGGAAATGGGTAGGGTTAATCAGACATTGGTTATATATTTCTTTGAAACAAGTTTTTGTTGACACATTTGACATTTTAATATTTAGAACAAGAATTACTTATGTCTAATCAATGGTGATGTAAACATCAGCCTGCAAAGTGACTGAAATTGTATGTTTCTTAGCTCAGAATGCTTAATCATGGAGAGTTGTGTCTTAAACATATTCATTGTATTATTATATTCCATCCATCCATGTTTGTGCCAAATTGTTATGTATTTTGATTAATTTTGAATAAAATCGAAGTTTTGCCCTATGCATATCAGTAAACTCAATGGCCGTACGCCCTTGGCTTTGCTGCCAAGGCCGTTTTCAGCGCACTCGGAACGGTGATCTCGTCTATTACAAGCAATATTTTGTATTAATTGTCATATTATTTGAAGCTAAAGCCTATAGCTAGGTCTGTTGAGTCAAAAACCATAAATGGTAAATGTTAAACAAAAATTGGTCGTAGTGACGAGAAATAGCATTTACCGATTTAGCGCCGCAAAAGATCTGTTTAAAAATAATTTACTAACTTAATTTTCAAAGGAAATTTTTTTTTTTAATGGGGCAAGGAGAGTAATAATATGGGAAATAATGGAGATAACCTAACATTCTTTTAATTCATATACAGCTGGAATAGCTGCGTTTAAAGTGAATACAGTAGAACCTCGCTAACCGACCACTGCTCTATAACGATTTCTTTATTTGGGTCTCAAACGTTCGCACATACAATACTTTTGGAACGATTTGTTTAAACTCCCTAAACTGACCACCTCCCTAAATGGACCATTTAAAGTCGATCCCATGGTCGGTCAATTTAGAGAGGTTTTAATGTACTTTACATTGTTGTGGTTCAATGACATTTTCATTGAATCTTTCTCTGAAGAATACTACTTATGAAAACTACTCCCACCTCTGCCTTCCAACTGAGTTGTCTTTCAATTTGGTTACATTCATTGATTAAGTGGACAAAATTTCAATCGTGGACAATTGGTCG
The DNA here is from genome assembly GCA_030323885.1 of Branchipolynoe longqiensis. Classification (NCBI taxonomy): domain Eukaryota; kingdom Metazoa; phylum Annelida; class Polychaeta; order Phyllodocida; family Polynoidae; genus Branchipolynoe; species Branchipolynoe longqiensis. Next base: position 2,886,597 of record CM059195.1, read on the forward strand.
TCCTCATTCGACTGCTCCTTGCCATATACTGATAATGCTGAAATACCCGGCTTGGTATGGACGAGTATAAATATTTAAATCGTTGGTTTGGCTTGGCTGAGGTTCGAGTTCATGACCTGTCACATGTGAGGTGAGCTCTCAACTCATTCAGTCTCTTGCCCACGTGTGGTCTGGTTTATTCATTGTGGCAGTCATCCAACCCATTGTCCGAATAACACACCCAAACTTAAACTAGGCACAGGATACGACTTGGCGACATTACCGTTCACCATTCCAGAGTCTCGGTGCAGCAGGTCTGCCTGGGGAGTACATGAGTACATTACAATTTACACCGTCAGTTTCCATAAAGGGGCAACTAGTATTTAACTTTGTTGTCCCCGCCTTCTTTTACACTAGATACCGAAGCTGCACAGTTGATTTATTGCTGTATTATGGAGATATTTTGGTTTGAGGTTTTATATCCTGGCAACATCTCAGGTCATATCAGCATGGGTACTGAGTTGTGACTGCGCACCCATGGCAACTTTATAGTGCTGCCCAAATGGGAGATCAGGCCACCAGCACTGTGACCTGATATCCCACTCAGTCAACCTGCCCTATCTTAATAATGCCGAGTGCCTGGCTAGGAAGCGAGAAGTATAAGATTTTTCGTGATTGGTTTGACTCGACCAAGGTTTGAATCCCATGATTTACCAAAGCGGGAGACGGACACTCAACTCATTCGGCCATCCCGTCTGGTCTAGGGGATGGTGTCCGGTTACCCTTGGTTTCGTTGGTTGCCTACTGTTGGGTTAGTTAAAAGCCTGGCATCATTACGTTCGGCTACTGTAGAAATAACTCGCTACTCTTGTCTCATAAATAATGTGCTCATGTCAAATGTATATAGATATATATTTATTGAAACTTCTTGACCGTAACCATGGTCCGTTATATACATGAAAATAAAAAGTATACAGATATATATGTGTGCATTTAATTTGTTATAAACATAATATCACATGATTATGCAATGTCTACGATTCCTACAGTTGAGGTAGAATAAACTTAATAACTTCACCGTTATATGTGAAATTAAACATGTTGACGATGCCAACATGCGTAATTTGCAAACGAGGCTTTCCGAGTGAAGTGAATTACTAATCAAATTAATTACTAGATAATGCATCTAGGGTTGACACCCTGGATGTTTAAATTAGCAAATCACGGAAGTGGGGGGGGGGGGGCGTTTAGGAAATATTGGCCACGTGGGGGGGGGGGGGGGGGGGTTGTTAACCCACGAGAATGTGGTATATGTACACCACACTGCTAGTTTAACAATTACCGGTACCACAGTAGGCATCTGTAAGGCAATGGGACATAACCAGTATTGTTTTATCTACGAGGTAAGTTCATTTACCTATATAATATAAGTTCATTTACCTATATAACAATGACATTAGTGATGACATGTACTGATGAGACCACTAATATGGGAATATTTGTCCATCTACTACATAATACACTTAAAAGGGGCAGTAACATGAACAAAACAACAACTTTACTGAATCACAATTATCACTTGAATAACAATACTTGAAACCGGAAGTACCTGTTTTCTTCAGTTATTTAGGGTCTAATCAACGCTAAGAGGATCTGCGGTCCCTAATGACCCTTCTCAGCTGTTAGTGACGTAGGACAGGGAACATGTATACAAGTGATAGAAATAAGCTAAATGTTTCACTTGTCCGCTGGACAAGTCTGGTGTGATTTTCACTTGTCCACAGTACTTACCTAAAGGGCCTGTCACACCTCACCGGATTGGGGGAAATGGACAGAAACCGAACAAAGTCTGGTTTGTGTCCGTACAAGTTTTGAACATGCACAAAACTAGGAACAGATGCCGCCGGATTGACGTGTACGGTTCTTGTCCGGTTTGAATACGTTTCGTCTATTGGCTGTCCGTTTCATGTCCATTCGTCCAGCAGCCAATGACCCGACGGCACAACATTTTTACACATTTTGATACTTATCACCACCAAACTAGACAATTCTGTCCATTGCTCAATCCGGCAAGGTGTGACAGCCGCTTTACATACATACATACATACATACATACATACAGGCCCCAAAATGTTGACATGTCTCACAAACTGAAGCCATATTCTACTTGTCCGGGTCTATTCTCACTTGCCCCAGATAAGTGAACATGAACGCTGTATACAGAATGCTAGTTTCTCTACGTAATAAAACTGAAACCAGATTAGGCCCATGGGTCATGCATTGTAAACATTTCACTGCCATGGAAAGTAGCACAAACTCCAATTTGAACAATATTTAGTGACTTTGAAACCATTTGGATGCTCTCCCTGTATGACGTCACAGAATATGGGATGAAAGTGATGTTGAAGGGAAAAAGCCGAAATAAATTTCCTACGTCATTAGTTTAACTTGGCCGGGATTCAAACTCTGGACCTTTTGCATGTGAAGCCGGCGCTCTTACCAATTCAGCCACCGCATCCGGTAATGACAGTGAGATGGGCGATAAAAGGCACAATCATGGCAGCGGAACACTCTCCAAGCAGAGTCTGTAATACGTGGTCATAGGCATGATGCATATCTGACTTTTAAGAATTTTCCTAAGTCGATTTTGGCACGGATTTAAAAGAAACGATCAATAGTTTTATGGAAACTTCGAAAGGGCACGATATTTCAGTTGTTGAAGTGCACGAGTCAGGTTAATTAAATAAAAAAAATCTGTGTATGATTTCCACGATGTTAAACTAGTATGTATTAACCACAAACTCTGTGTAATACCATTTGAATTTGAGGTCATCTAAGATATGAGAATCTCCCGACTTTTGGGGATTGATTTTGACACTTGTCGATATGAGAATTTCCCACCAATCAGCAGTTTCCCGAATTTTTGGCAATGACCCGCCTTTTTAGGTCTGACCTGTTCTCATCACTGAAATATTGTCACGGTTGTACAAAGTGTACAACAGGTGCGAGAGGAGAGGGGGGGGCGGTATTAGTCATGTACAACTTTTATGGTTTCATAAAATGTAGACATAACATAAACCACGGTCATGTTCTGTGATATAATGTTGATGTGTACTACTTTGTGGGAGCGGTGGGTACGGGGTTCTGGGAAAGTAGTCCGTACATGAGCTCCACCACCACGCGGTGACTGCAAGGACAACACCATCTACTGTCGCAGTTCTGCACCGGGTGGTGCCTGGCTAGGAAGCGACACGGAAGGTCTCCTTGTGGACTGCCCATTGCGTCCGGCTAGCGGCTCTCCCTACCGGTCTTGTGACAATGCGGTGGGCGGAGGGAACAATAAACGTGGGAAGCATATGTTTCAGCCATATCATCGTTCTTTCATGTGTGACTACATAGAGACCAGGGAGGGACTGGCCGGTAAGCATATGTTTCAGCCATATCATCGTTCTTTCATGTGTGACTACATAAGAGACCAGGGAGGGACTGGCCGGTAAGCATATGTTTCAGCCATATCATCGTTCTTTCATGTGTGACTACATAGAGACCAGGGAGGGACTGGCCGTAAGCATATTTTCAGCATATCATCTTCTTCATGTGTGACTACATAAGAGACCAGGGAGGGACTGGCCGGTAAGCATATGTTTCAGTCATATCATCGTTCTTCCATGTGTGACTACATAGAAAGACCAGGGAGGGACTGGCCGGTAAGCATATGTTTCAGCCATATCATCGTTCTTTCATGTGTGACTACATAGAGACCAGGGAGGGACTGGCCGGTAAGCATATGTTTCAGCCATATCATCGTTCTTTCATGTGTGACTACATAAGAGACCAGGGAGGGACTGGCCGGTAAGCATATGTTTCAGTCATATCATCGTTCTTCCATGTGTGACTACATAGAAAGACCAGGGAGGGACTGGCCGGTAAGCATATGTTTCAGCCATATCATCGTTCTTTCATGTGTGACTACATAGAGACCAGGGAGGGACTGGCCGGTAAGCATATGTTTCAGCCATATCATCGTTCTTTCATGTGTGACTACATAAGAGACCAGGGAGGGACTGGCCGGTAAGCATATGTTTCAGCCATATCATCGTTCTTTCATGTGTGACTACATAAGAGACCAGGGAGGGACTGGCCGGTAAGCATATGTTTCAGCCATATCATCATTCTTTCATGTGTGACTACATAAGAGACCAGGGAGGGACTGGCCGGTAAGCATATGTTTCAGCCATATCATCGTTCTTTCATGTGTGACTACAGAGAGACCAGGGAGGAACTGGCCGGTAAGCATATGTTTCAGCCATATCATCGTTCTTCCATGTGTGACTACAGAGAGACCAGGGAGGAACTGGCCGGTAGTACTCTGTACGACCGTGACAATTATATTTTAATGTATAAAACCACAATGCCGTGAAATGACTCCCTGGCTTTTAAGAAATATTTTAAAACAGTATCGTAAAGAAAGCCAATACTCCTCCCGCAACCAATAACCACCCAACACGAAAATCCTGTCCGAAATTATTTTTTCCCCTTCACATCAGGATAAGGCCCTTGAAACTTTTTTAAATGACCTACTCAGTGTAAGTTATAACCAAAGATTCTACTATATTCTGCATAGTAGAATCTTTAGTATAACCACTGCGCGCACCATTTAGTACTCAGCCAGCATTACATCATTACCAGGGGAGCCAACTGATGAGGCGGTTAGTCCACACATCGACACACCAGAAGGCACATCCAATTATGAATCGAGTGACGGGCGAATTCGAAACCAGGGGGCTTGATCACTGCGACACTTCCAGATACCGAAACTTACCCGAGACTGTATGGCAGGCCTCGCGCTGCTCTGCGACAATATCATATGCCAGTTAACCAGTGGACTCAGCGACTCATACACAACAGGGCCAAGTTCAGGGTATGCTGCAGAGTGAACTCAAAAGATATCTTTTTTGCCAATTTGCATTCAACATATGCCTTGGAGTTGACTCCAAGACATCCCGTTTTTCGGGTAGGAAGCGAAAACGCCCCAAAAATGGTCATAGGTTTCAACCAATCAGAGCTGTTCTTTCAATTGCAAATGGCTGCAGGAAGTGCACACTATGGAGGCCGCCATATTTGAGGCACACAACTGCTAAAATGCCATTCAGAGTAGCACTGCATTTGGAATTTCTTTGAGGTGCCTCGTTGAATGCAGCCCAGGTCCACCTGCCCTCCAACATGTTGGGTCTGAGTAGTTTCCCATTGGTCTGCTAGGTGGCTGTAGGTTCGTTAGGGAGCTCCTTGAACTCGGCCTGATACACCTGGTTGACGACGTCATTGTTGATCTCCTCCAGTTCCTTAGCAACACTCTCCACACAGTCCGACAGGATGATCTCCGACAGTCTGTGGTCAAAGAGCAACACAAGTGTAATTAACTAATACCCCAACAGCCTGTGGTCAAAGAACAGGACACGTGTAACTAACTAATACCCAACAAACTGATAAAAGAGCAGCATATGTGTAACTAATTAATACCCGACAGGATGATCTCCCAACAATCTGTGATCAAAGAGCAAAGATCTTTTGTGATCAACCAGAATGTTGATTCAATCCATTTACTGGCTTTCCTAGTTGCGCTATAATTAATAATATCTATATTTAAGCCAGACTCACTCATCAACAACGCGCCAGGGGTTGAAGCTTCCAACTGGGTTGGCGGCTGTCCGTTTCAGGTGCTCATCATAACGACTCCGGTAAACCCGGATGTTCTCCAGCGACTCGGCGTTCACGCGCAGCCGCACAACGGCGCTCGCCGCACTCACTTCCGGTGACGCTGGCCCAGTACCGCCAACGCCCGCTCCCAGGTGGCGCGTCGACAGGTGCAGCTCGGAGCGGGTGGCGCCACGCGGCGGCGATCGGGTGAAGTAGAGACCCCCTGGCGGCGTGTCGTCGTCCTCCCCGTGCGGGTGGGGAACGCGCATCATTCTGGGCGATAATTGGAGGTGTTTAAACTTAAAGCTGCATTGTCCGATGAAAACATCAAATTATCGAAACCCCAAGCAATTATCTAGATTTTATTCTACATATCTAACTTAGATACCGATGCACTTATTAGGCATTTGTCACCAGATAGATGTGAATAGTGATACAATTTAATCAAACCTGTTAGTGCAGCCTGTGGTCAGGCATGAGCATTTCCCGCCAATTGGCTGATTTCCGCCAATTAAATGCTTCCTGGGCTGTTCACGAGATACGACTATTAACTATGGTATAGGTGTATTATTTATATTATTGACTTATCATTTATGCAAGATTACAAGAAAAACACTTCTGTATTCTTAGAGTACTGGTCTATATGCCTACTCTTACCTTATGTCACAGGTGAAGAGTGAAATTTCTCCCTCGTAAGTGGCTACCAAATTGCCCCAATTGTGTCCTACTTGTAAAGAGAATTCTCCGTAGGGGGGGCCTGGCCCCCCCCCCTCCCTACACCCTTCCCCCTACTCGGCCGTTGGCCGAGTTTTGAGGCATACGCCCACAATCAGCTAATTTGTTTTACTTCTCTGCTCATGTCTGCTATGGTGCCAGAGTTTTGGCATGCTTGCCAAAATTAATTTAGCATGTTTGCACTTCAAATATCTTAAAGATGAGGTTCAAGGACTGCTTTAAATATAACCTGAAAAATTGTAATATCAATAGTGAAACCTCGGAAACAGTGGTCAAGGACAGGAGTTCATAGCGTGCTTCTATTCGCAAAGCACAGCACGGTTTGAAACTCATCGTATATCTCAAGCTAAACAAAAGCGTCAGCAGAGGAAAGACCGTCTCCATCGCCCACTAAACTCTCTAACAGCACAAACTGGTCTCATCAGTCATCAATAAATTCACAAGAAATGACGAGTTGCTATCATCACTGCCACCAATGGACAACCAAGAAGTCACTATATCTTAAAGTTGCATGGTCCCATGAAACAATATTTTTTCAAAACCCAAAAAATTACTTATATTTGATTCTATACATCCAACTTAGGTCATCATCATCATGCTGTCGGTCGCGATGCGACAAAGACTGCTTTCATTACTTGACTGCCGCTCTCCATTTAGCTCTCTGCTGTGAGAGTTGCGTCCATGAGTCGGTCTTAATGTCTCTCAGCTTCAGGTTTCTCTTGATGGTATCCCTGAACCGGAGACGGGGGCGCCCTCTCTTTCTGTAGCCAAAAGACAGTTGAGAATAGAGGATCTGCTTTGGTAGCCTGTCTGATGACATCCTCATGAGGTGTCCAGTCCACCGGAGATTCTTTTTGATCAGAAGATCTTCCATAGAGGGCAGCCCCATCCGTTCGAGTATTTCCTTATTCGTCACTTTGTCCTTCCAGGTTAGCCTCATGATTGAACGCAGATGTCGCATCATGAAGGCATGCAGCTTTTTCACCTGCTGTCTGTACGCTGTCCAGGCCTCGGCTCCGTATAGTAGGGTGGATAGCACGATTGCGCGGTAGATCTTACCTTTGACCCGAATGGACACATGGTGGTTGTTCCAGAGTCTCTGGCGTAGTCGGCCGAAAGATGCGCTAGCCTTGGCCATCCTCCTCTGTATCTCAGCATCAATGCGTCCATCACTTGATATAGTGCTTCCGAGATAGGTGAATTCCGGAACAGAGTTCAGCTTGTTTCCGTCAACCATGATCTCCTCCTCTCGGGTTCTTGTAGAGTTGGGTTGGTACAGCACCTCCGTCTTCTTGATGTTAATTTTCAGGCCAAACTTCTTTGATGCATCGGAGAAAGCGTCCACTATTTTCTGGGTCTCTTCAGCAGAGTGGGCAACCAGTGCACTGTCATCTGCGAATAGTAGCTCTCTCACCAGTATCTGAGTAGTCTTGGTCTTCGCTCTGAAGTGTGCGACATTGAATAGGTCAGCGCTCTGTCTGGACTGTATATAGATGCCATCCCCCATGTCTCGGAAAGCCTCGTCTAGCATTGCTGATAGGAAGATGGAGAAGAGCGTGGGGGCCAACTTAGGTACTGGTGCATTAACTAATGCATTGGTACAGCATGAATCAGTGAATTTATTACCCCATCCCTTTGGACACCTACTTTGAGACAGCCATTAGGTAGAGGGGGCACTGACCAATGAGGTCAATCTCATGACCTCATTAATCTGGCCCTCATTCCAGTACCATATATGGCTTTCGTCAGGTTCCAGGATATAAGGTCATTCCTCATCACGTGACCATCACAAGATGTGAATCTGGACCACAACAACTGGACTTTTGGCAAGCTTGCCGAATTTATTTGAGCTTCTTTCAGCTCCAATTGCTCCAAAAATTAGGCGTTTTTAATCAGTGACTCCAGAATAGTGCATATTAGGTTATAATGGTCAACCTGATACATTTATCTAAAAAATGAGGGGAAAATCCGAAAGCCATCGGACTATGCAACTTTAATGTTTTAGAAATATAAAAGGCATTGCACTTAGAACTACTCAAAATAGCCCTGGGATACTCAGTCCTAGTTACAGTGTTGGAGCTCAACTAGTCCATTCTGTGATGTCATAGAATGGAATTACATAGGTTATTGGGCAGAGTTAAAGGGCTTCAATTCACAATTATTCAGTATTGGATTTTGTATTACGTTCCTTGTGTAATCTATTACAGTGAATTTCTTCTTTTTCCATTTTTTTCTTGAAGATTTATACTGCCTATCATGGATAAGTCTGAATACACTTGTATTCACCATTAGGCAGTTTGTCAATAGAAAGCCCTAGCCTACACTTTTACTGGCCGAAGGGATTTTTAACCTCCCACACCACATAGACATGGTATGAGAGCAACTGGCCTTTGATGACGCTGTAAGTTATACACAGCGGTGGAAATCCAAATTGGCAGAAGTGATGGCATTGGGAATCGAACCACCAACCTTCAGATTAGGGGTCCGACCTAGAAAAAAGGACACTCTAACCACTCTACCACAGAGAACACATTCCTTAGACCTGACCCCAGCTACACACAGCGCCTTACCGGGTGAGTGTTGGTGTGAGCTGACGTTCCGGCTCCAGTTCCTCTCGCGTGAGCCGGATAGGTGGCGGAGTGCCCGGACATTCACACCCAGCCGCATCTGAATCACACCGCATCTGTTAGCCGCTTACCCAGGTATTAGGCATCGAGTCATACAATTTGTTTAAAAGCAATATTTTGACATTCAACCGGGTGAGTGTTGGTGATGTGGCCAGCATTGTTCATTACTTACTCAAGCATTAGACATTTTCCTATCAAATTTGTCTTTAAAAAAAAAGCTGCACAATTAATGTTGCTTTTTAAAAACAAAGTTCCAACATTCAACTGCTATTTTTTTATTACATTCATTAACGCTTTCAGCCCTAAAGAGATCTTAATTGCTATGTAAACGGCCGAAAGACCAGTGCCTCGGCGCTGAAAAAAAAAAGATTCTGATGAATAAACTGTTTTACCAACAACAACAAAGTCTCTGGAGTTCTGACCAAATTATTGAAAAACATGAATGTGTGATGTTAGTGCAATTAAATTGATATATCACAAGAACCGATGAAAGTCAAGTTGATCTTATATGAAAATAAAATGATTTCTATTTGAAATGATATTGTAGTGGTCTGCACTGACCTCTCAGGCAAGTAACCACATAGACAGGTAGGCGTGGGGAGTGTATTGATATCAGGGAGCCTAGGTGGTGTAATGGTTAGCACACTGGCCCGGAATGCAAAGAGATGTGGGTTCGAGTCCCGCTCTAGGCACAATATTTCCCATTTTCATCACCCCCACGACACTGGTTGCCGTGATCAGGATCCTGTACAAGCTTTGCGCTGTATGGTTGTTGAACCTACCCTGTGTATGTATGTGTTAGTGCATTGCCTGTATGTATGTAATTGTAAGCATTACAAGACTTACAATTCCAGGGGGACGAGTGTAGTGGTCTGCACTGACCTCTCAGGCAAGTAACCACATAGACAGGTAGGCGTGGGGAGTGTATTGATATCAGGGAGCCTAGGTGGTGTAATGGTTAGCACACTGGCCCGGAATGCAAAGAGATGTGGGTTCGAGTCCCGCTCTAGGCAGAATATTTCCCATTTTCATCACCCCCACGACAATATCAAATTTAGCCTCCTTTGGTATTACTGGTTATGAGATATGATAAGAGATATGGCGGGTGCATTCAGGCGCTCACAGCCTGTAAGCTCTATCCTAGTAATGCCAAGCACCAGGCTAGGGAGTGACTAGTATGAACATTCAGGCGCTCACAGCCTGTAAGCTCTATCCTAGTAATGCCAAGCACCAGGCTAGGGAGTGACTAGTATGAACATTCAGGCGCATCCCGATCTGTAAGCGCTATCCTAGTAATGCCAGGCACCAGGCTAGGGAGTGACAAGTATGAACATTCAGGCGCTCACAGCCTGTAAGCTTTATCCTAGTAATAGCAAGCACCAGGCTAGGGAGTGACTAGTATGAACATTCAGGCGCTCCCAGTCTGTAAGCTCTATCCTAGTAATGCCAGGTACCAGGCTAGGGAGTGACTAGTATGAACATTCAGGCGCTGCCAGTCTGTAAGCTCTATCCTAGTAATGCCAGGCACCAGGCTAGGGAGTGACTAGTATGAACATTCAGGCGCTGCCAGCCTGTAAGCTCTATCCTAGTAATACCAAGCACCAGGCTAGGGAGTGACTAGTATGAACATTCAGGCGCTCCCAGTCTGTAAGCGCTATCCTAGTAATGCCAGGCACCAGGCTAGGGAGTGACTAGTATGAACATTCAGGCGCTCATAGCCTGTAAGCTCTATCCTAGTAATGCCAGGCACCAGGCTAGGGAGTGACAAGTATGAACATTCAGGCGCTCACAGCCTGTAAGCTCTATCCTAGTAATGCCAGGCACCAGGCTAGGGAGTGACAAGTATGAACATTCAGGCGCTGCCAGCCTGTAAGCTCTATCCTAGTAATACCAAGCACCAGGCTAGGGAGTGACTAGTATGAACATTCAGGCGCTCCCAGTCTGTAAGCTCTATCCTAGTAATGCCAGGTACCAGGCTAGGGAGTGACTAGTATGAACATTCAGGCGCTCCCAGTATGTAAGCTCTATCCTAGTAATGCCAGGCACCAGGCTAGGGAGTGACTAGTATGAACATTCAGGCGCTCACAGCCTGTAAGCTCTATCCTAGTAATGCCAAGCACCAGCCTAGGGAGTGACTAGTATGAACATTCAGGCGCTGCCAGTCTGTAAGCTCTATCCTAGTAATGCCAGGCACCAGGCTAGGGAGTGACTAGTATGAACATTCAGGCGCTCACAGCCTGTAAGCTCTATCCTAGTAATGCCAGGTACCAGGCTAGGGAGTGACTAGTATGAACATTCAGGCACTCACAGCCTGTAAGCTCTATCCTAGTAATGTCAAGCACCAGGCTAGGGAGTGACTAGTATGAACATTCAGGCGCTCCCAGTCTGTAAGCTCTATCCTAGTAATGCCAAGCACCAGGCTAGGGAGTGACTAGTATGAATGTATAAGTCACTGGTTTCACTCGGCCAGGGGTTAAACCCACAACCTGCCACATGGAGAGTGGACGCTGAATTCATTTAGCCATTCCGTCTCCTATATCTGGATACATATATTTAGTTGTTTTAGTGTAAATATGACAAGCATTTGAACTGAATAATTATCAACTGTTCATAGACATCAATGTTATTTCACTTCCATAGATATTTTCTCTTTGACCAATATAAAGCTCTCACCACAACTTCTAGTTTCAAACGCTTAAGCTAGCCCCATACTCAAATGTCAAATTCATTTTAAGATTTGAAATATATTCTTTTTGTTTCTGCACAATATCCAAAAAAGGTTATTAAAACAATAATTTTGAGTTTCTGCCATTTGTGTTAGATATATACCGTATATGTCCCAATAGAAGCACTCTACCCATTTCAAGATTGAAAGCGCGCACAAATTTACGATCATATTCAGACTGAATGCACATAAAATAAGACAATCCCACCTTATTTCAGAGGCACAACAAAGACAAATACAAATTTACGATCATATTCAGACTGAATGCAAATAAAATAAGGCAATCCCACTTTATTTCAGAGGCACGACAAAAACAAATAACAATTTACTATCATATTCAGACTGAATGCAAATAAAATAAGACAATCCCACTTTATTTCAGAGGCACGACAATTACAAATCCATGAAATTATTTTAACTTTGAATAGACGTGCATCCATGTGTCTGCACCCGCGCAGTGCGTGTCTATTGGGAGATATATGGTATATTAGATTGCTTCTTATAATCTACTTTACTTTAGACTGAAGAAACTAACTTTAAAACATGCAGACATTATTTTGACGTGGATGCCGAAATACTGAACATTGTGACAGGTTCTGTAAATTTGCTTAGTGTTCCTTCTGTAACAAATGCTTAGTGAGTGCGGAAGGTCGGGAGTTCAAAGCCCTGCCGAGTCAAACCAATGACTTACAAAATAGATACTTGCTGCTACCTAGCGTGGTACTTGGCATTACTAGGATATGGCAAGGACTGGTTAGCTCAGTGTCAGGATAATTTGACTGAGTGGGATATCGTGTCATGGTGTCAGCAGTAGGCCTGGTCTCCCAGTGGGACAGCACTACAAAGTTATCATGAGTGCACACCGTCACAAGTCGGTACCCATCCTGATATGGCCATAGATGTTGCTTGGGCACAACACCCCAACAAACAGCATCTAAGTTGGATATGTAGGATCAAACCTAGACAAGAGCATTGATTTCCAAAATTTAATGTCTTCACTGGATTATGCAATTTTAAACAAAAATAAAGACACAGAAAACATATACAGTAAAGCCTCTCTAACCGACCACGTCCACAGATCGACCACTCCCCTATATCGGTCGCTATATTTGGATCCCATACAATAACATTGTAACAATAAAAAAACCTCCCTAAACCGACCACCTTCCTAAATGGACCATTTAAAGCCAGTCCCATGGTCGGTCGATTTAGACAGGTTTTACTGTATAGCAAAGACTGTCAATTACATGAGAAAGAACACAGAAATAAGATTTGCGATGGCCTGAGTGCTTACCGAAGTAGGTGGCACGCTGCGGCCCTAGCTCGTCCTCGTACACCAAGGTCGCCCACTTCTGTCGGATCTTGTCCTGCTCAGCCTGCGCATCAACACACAGCACACTGTCAGCACATGACGCACAGTCATAGGCACCAACCAAGACAATGTATGACAAGATGTGTCACGCCACTCAGCGCTTTCCCATGAAATACAGCAAACAAGGTAATTGGACAGGTCCCCTAGCCCAGCTTAACTGCTGTACCATTGAAACAAGGGGACATGTTCCCTAGCCCACCCTGACTGCTGTACCATCAAAGACAATGTACGACAAGACAGGCCACGCCACTCAGCGCTTTCCCATGAAATACAGCAAACAAGGTAATTGGACAGATCCCCTAGCCCAGCTTGACTGCTGTACCATTGAAACAAGGGGACAGGTTCCCTAGCCCACCCTGACTGCTGTACCATCAAAGACAATGTATGGCAATTATAGTGCATTATCTCCTAATATTAATAATGAAAACAAAATAGTTCAATTCAAACATACATTAAATATTTTAATATGTGCCATACATAAATAACATTTGTGATTATGTCTGAGTAAGAAAACTACTACTAGTAGTACTACACCTCATCAAAGAGAATGCACCTTATTTGCCATAGGATGGCACCACTGCATTATTATTTCAGGAATTCCTATATGAAAGCGATGAGGACGTGTCTTGTGATGCATCGTCTTTGGTACCAGTCAACACGGAGTCACAAGGGTTAGGCAAACAGTCATAGTATGAGTCAACGTGGATTCACGAGGGTAGTAGTATGTGTAGTATGGTATACGGCAAACTGTCAGCACATGTCGCACAGTCATAGTGTGAGTCAACATGGAGTCACAAGGGTAGTAGTATGTGTAGTATGGTATACGGCAAACAGTCAGCACATGTCGCACAGTCATAGTGTGAGTCAACATGGAGTCACAAGGGTAGTAGTATGTATAGTATGGTATACGGCAAACTGTCAGCACATGTCGCACAGTCATAGTGTGAGTCAACATGGAGTCACAAGGGTAGTAGTATGTGTAGTATAGTATACGGCAAACTGTCAGCACATGTCGCAGTCAAAGTATGAGTCAACGTGGAGTCACAAGGGTAGTAGTATGTGTAGTATGGTATACGGCAAACTTTCAGCACATGTCGCACAGTCATAGTATGAGTCAACGTGGAGTCACAAGGGTTGTAGTATGTGTAGTATGGTATACGGCAAACTTTCAGCACATGTCGCACAGTCATAGTATGAGTCAACGTGGAGTCACAAGGGTTGTAGTAGTATGTGTAGTATAATATACCGCAAACTGTCAGCACGTTGCACAGTCATAGTATGAGTCAACATGGAGTCACAAGGGTAGTAGTATGTGTAGTACAGTATACGGCAAGCAGTCATAGTATGAGTCAACATGGAGTCACAAGGGTAGTAGTGTGTGTAGTACAGTATACGGCAAACAGTCATAGTATGAGTCAACATGGAGTCACAAGGGTAGTAGTATGTGTAGTACAGTATACGGCAAACAGTCATAGTATGAGTCAACATGGAGTCACAAGGGTAGTAGTGTGTGTAGTACAGTATACGGCAAACAGTCATAGTATGAGTCAACATGGAGTCACAAGGGTAGTAGTATGTGTAATACAGTATACGGCAAACAGTCATAGTATGAGTCAACGTGGAGTCACAAGGGTAGTAGTATGTGTAATATAGTATACGGCAAACAGTCATAGTATGAGTCAACGTGGAGTCACAAGGGTAGTAGTATGTGTAATATAGTATATGGCAAACAGTCATAGTATGAGTCAACGTGGAGTCACAAGGGTAGTAGTATGTGTAATACAGTATACGGCAAACAGTCATAGTATGAGTCAATGTGGAGTCACAAGGGTAGTAGTATGTGTAATACAGTATACGGCAAACAGTCATAGTATGAGTCAACATGGAGTCACAAGGGTAGTAGTATGTGTAGTATAGTATACGGCAAACTGTCAGTACGTTGCACAGTCATAGTATGAGTCAACGTGGAGTCACAAGGGTAGTAGTATGTGTAGTATAGTATAGGGCAAACTACCCAAAATAGGTTAAATTCAAGGACTTGAAATGAGGCAAATGAAGTTCACGACTTTTCAGGCCCCGTACGGACCCTGATTTTCTCAGTTACTCCCTGATGGAAGACTACAAACAAACAACCCGCCACATTATCTTAGCGCTAGCTGTGCCTCAAGATGCTACCTCCATATCCTGGAGGCGCTGCACCAGCTTGGCGATGCTGGGTGACTGCGTCATGTGCCAGGCCACCTCCTCAGCCGTGTCTCCATCCTCCATGGTGTGCAGGTCCACGACCGTCTCCTCCAGTACGTCGTGCAGAATCATGTCAGCCAGCACGTCAGCGTTACACTCCACCTGGTAAAGCGCGAATAAATTAGCAACTAAAGAAAGCTCCAGATGGCTCGCATCAGCGAACATCAATAGCCTCTGCGTTATAATACCATGTCATAAGTGGCTACTGTTGTCATAATACTCTTCCTGCTCCACACATTTCGTATTGAGTGTATGTCAATCATCTAATGTTTATTGCCGTTATAGGATTAAGTTTGAACAATTTGGTACTTTATGCATGATTTACCTTATATAATACTACTAAATAAGTGATTATTGCCGATACAAAACAAAGCTTGGGCAATTTTGTACATTATGCGGATCCCTCACACCTAACAATAAGTATGTATTGCTGACACCACACAAAGTTTGCACAATTTTGTACATTAAGCATATCCCTCATCTAATAATAACTGCATATTGTCGACAAAAGAAAGTTTACACAAATCTTGTAGTTTTATATGTTTACCTCATCTAACAATAATCCATATTGCCGACACAAAACAAAGTATGCACAATTTTTTACTTTATGCATATCCCTCCCTCATCTAATACTAACAGCGTATTGCCAACACAAAACAAAGTTTTCACAATTTTGTAGTTTTATACACATCCCTCGTCTAATAATAACAGTGTATTGCCGACACAAAACAAAGTTTGCACAATTTTGTACTTTATGAATATCCCTCATCTAACAATAATCCATATTGCCGACACAAAACAAAGTTTGCACAATTTTGTACTTTATGAATATCCCTCATCTAACAATAATCCATATTGCCGACACAAAACAAAGTTTGCACAATTTTGTACTTTATGCATATCCCTCCCTCGTCTAATAATAACAGCGTATTGCCGACACAAAACAAAGTTTGCACAATTTTGTACATTATGCATATATCCCTCATCTAACAATAACTACATATTGCCGACACAACACAAGCCAGTCAAACTGCAGAGTGAAGCTGCGCGATGAATAACTGTCGCTGCGACTTAGTGATGGGGTGCGGCTGGGGTTGACGTACGGTGTTGACAGCGGCCTGGGCGAGGTCCTTCCACAGCGACCCGGCGCCACCTCTACGCAGCTCGGAGTACCGGTCCGCCACCTCCTGGTGCGTGGGCACACAACGCAGTGTTAGTAAGGCACGCCTCCAGCTAGTTACACGCACACAACCAGCAACGCTCAACCAAACACACTGTTAGTTCTTGTTTGCTACACACACTGTATTAGCTTATATATACATTTATTATATATACATATGTACTATATAATTTATTATGTGGATATAAAATAAGAATGCCCACTTAATGCGTGTTGGTGTCCCCCCCTGACATTGCCACTCATAGCAAACTAACTGGTATATAGATAAATATAATTTATTATGGGGATATAAATAAAGAATGTCCATTTAATTTGTTGGTGTCAGCATATCAACCTAACTCTGTTATATATGATCCTGATATATATATCCTGAGTGGTGGGGGTAGGGGGTGGGGGGGGGGGGGGGAACCCGGCTACAAATCGTCGCCCCCCGGGTGGGGGGCACTCCACCAATGTGTCAGTCAGGAGGAAGTGATAAACATTTATTCCCCTCCGAGCATTTATACTTGCATAATGCGTTATACATTACATATACATAAACAGTTTGGCCCCTGGTAATACAGAATAACAAAAGACGGAGTGGTTGAGAAGAGTATATATTCTCTGGCAGGAATATATTAATTGCCCACATAAAATTTAAAATCCGACCGTCTGAGCGGGTCTGGCAGCAGTAGTGACCAGACGCAGCTGGTGTCAGGGAGGTCAGGAGCCACACAGGAGGCAGACTAGTGGGGGATTTAGGAACTAGACTAGGCAGCAGCTTAGGCACTGCTAACTCAATGACTCTAGCACAGTAGGAGTACTAATAACATGACAGTACAGGGTGTAGTAACTAATATATGGGAAGGTAGTTGGTCGTGTCCTTGTTTATATTCCCATAATAGATTATAGAGCACGTATATAATTTATTATGTGCGTATAAATATAGAATGCCTACTTAATGCTTGGTTTCCTCTGACACTGCCACTGATACCAAACTAACTCTGCTTATTCACTTCAAAAGTAGCGAACTAAGTATTTTAACCTTAAATTTAGCAGACGTCAAAACCACATGGTTATTTCCATAATGGGTTATTTGGCGGCCCTGTCACAGAGACAGCGCAATAGGAGTAACTAGGGCAGATATTGGACCTCAGGAGAGCGAATGCATTGTGGTGTTAGAAGCTGCACGCGAGATCACACGAACACGAGATGTGAGAGAGAGCGGCTTGAGGTGGGAATCACGTCTCCCACATGTCTCACTGACCACTATTGTACATGTCTCACTGACCACTACTGTACATGTCTCACTGACCACTATTGTACATGTCTCACTGACCACTACTGTACGTGTCTCACTGACCACTACTGTACATGTCTCACTGACCACTATTGTACATGTCTCACTGACCACTACTGTACATGTCTCACGGACCACTAATGTACATGTCTCACTGACCACTACTGTACATGTTTCACTGACCACTACAGTACATGTCTCACTGACCACTATTGTACATGTCTCATTGACCACTACTGTACATGTCTTGCTGACCCACCTTAGCGTCCTGTAGGAGCGGCTGCAGCTTCTCGCGGATGCGTTGTTCAGTTTGCCTCACCCACTCATCGGTCTCATCCAGGTTAGCCCTGTATGGCGAAACCAGACACAAACGCTCACCAAACATGAGGGATACAGTTCCAGTTTTACTGACGCTTACGCAAACGAAATGATTATTTCTTGTTAATATGCTGAAGAAGAGATGGCAGGAAAGTTAATTTAATTTATTTAAAGATTAAAATGCCATGTTCGGATTGTTTTTCAATCTACAACATTTTATCCATGTTTTTATGTTAGGATTAAGGAACGTGAGTCAAACCTAATCCAATCATTCAATCAATCAATAGGACACAGCTATAATAGGCCTTGGACCTGTTAGCCGCTCTTAATTAATAGAAAACGAGACAGTTCTTCAGATGTGGTGGATTGCAGCAGTTAGGATTGTGAAAACCACTGACATTTATTGACCATCCATAACACACTGCATCACCACAGGTAGACACATTTACCTGACATTACCTTTATTTTAATTATACACGAAGAGCATGATTTACTTATCGGGGTTATTAAACGGGGATGAAATTGGTCTCCGAGGAAAAAAGCGGAAATGCGGATATTCTCCCATAGGTTTAGCATTGTTGGGGAATCACAGAAAATTCCTGGAAGTCAGGTTTGATATATATTGGTATATGCTGACAGTGCTGCACCATTTGAAGCATGTATTAGTAGTGTACGCTGATAGTGCTGCAGCGTTTGGAGCATTTATTAGTAGAATACGCTGATAGTGCTGCGGAGTCTGCACCATATATTAGTATATGCTGATGGTGCTGCGGGATTGAGAAATCCCGGAAATCAGCAAAATCGCGGAGATCTTTCATCCCTGAATTTAAAGTCGCATATTCCGATAAAAGCATCAAATTTTCTAAACCAAAATACTTATCTAAGATTTGAGCCTACATATCTAATTTAGATACTGGTGCAGTTTTTAGTATTTGTTCCTGCATACAAGGGTTGTACTAAGTCAATTAAATAGAATCTGTTACTGGGAGTCAGAGTTTTGACAAGCCTGCCAAAATGAATTTAGCGTGTTTGCACATAAAGTATCTGCCAAGTTAGTCATTTTAAATCTAAGTTACTGCAAACTAAACTTAAGTAGATTATAACAACCAACCTAATATATTTATCTCACAAAACGACAGAAAACCCAAACTATCGGACTATGCATCTATAACCTGGGTGTTGGTGCTATTTCTACGATTATCTTTCCTACCTTAGTTTACCCAGCCTGGCCTTTTCTGTTTGCTTAAGTTCATTGATGTCGTGCATCTGAAAGCAGAGATGGGAAAAGTCAGTTGGTAGTGCCGCGTTCAAAATAAGAGCCTGTCCACTTGTCCGTGCCAAGTGAGAGTAGGCACGGACAAGCAGAATAGGGCCTGAACTTTTCCGTCAGACAAATGAGCTGAAAAACATGTATTTTGCAGTGTGAAGTCATTCAAATATAATTTACATTATTTATTACATTTGTTTTATTGTCTTGATTTATTTGTGTTGTTTTATTCCCATACCCATGGAGGTTAACTGAGATAATAAAGGTAAGTACTGTGGACAAATGAAAATTCTGACGGACAAGTGAAATATTTTGCTTATTTCTATCACTAGTGTAGTGAGGGGCACGGACTTCCCCAGGTGAAATGCTGCATACATTAATGGTTAGGAACCTCCCTCCCCTGTTCAGTTATTTCAGATAAAATCGGCGTTATCTGCAAGCAAATCAAATCATGAGACAATGTCAATAAAACTAGAGATGATTAATTGATGATTTTACGCCATGTCGGTATTATATGGAGGGCCGTATTCATGGAAAAAGCGAATGTTTTTTGGGGTAAAGTATTTATTCATCTGAATATGACATTTGTCAGCGCCGGAGCACTGGTCTTCCGGCCATCTTACTATTGTAGTTGACAGTCTAAATAATCTAAGTTTGATCAGTGCTGTATTAGTCAGAGCACCGATCCTGTAGAATTAAGGGAGTGGCTCATGCTGTATAATGTACAACACCAGTGACTACCGACAAGAGAATAGAATTTGTGATTACCGAGAAGAGGATAGAAAAAATATTTCACTACTTCTGAATTGGTTTTTCATCTCCATCTGTAACTCCAAGAAACATAACTGAATAAAGATTGCTGTTTGAAATCAATCCACATTATTCAATCAAAGAGAAAAAACAAACAAAAAGTCATATATATATCTATATTCTGTTAGACATGTATATAATATATTTTTTGTATTATAGATATAATATACATATATCATTTTTTTAGGAGCAAGTAAACGCCACAGGTGGCGCCACACACAATAGCATATACGCGCCTTAGAGCTAGCCCGCAGTACAGACCTGTACAAGTTAATAATAATAGCTAGATAATGAATACGATACCACAATTTATCCTTTCATATATTTATATTCGCATAACTCATTATACAACACATATGTATGTGAGAATAACAGACGACTGTTTGCAAGTTGAGTGTTCTGTTCTGAGGGGACTTGGCAGTAGACATGGTAACCTACCGACACTTTAGTTTAAAAACAACCAAAAAACAAAACGATAAACCAAATGGCAAATGCAAGTGTTAAGTAACTTCAAGTGATTTGTGCTGCCACTTCTACTAGATTGGTTCAAACGCACATACAAAATTAATTTTAAAATCCTCCGGTGCAAGTGACAGTTTGCCACGTTTGTTAGGTGCAAGTGACGGTTTTCAGCGTCCGTTAGGGGCAAGGAGAACCGGTGGCGGCGCCACCGGTCATGAGTGTGGGGTGGAGGAGGCAGAACATAGAATAATCGGTACAATATATAAACAAGTAATTCCCTTCTGCCCCTTTATACTCGCATAATACGTTATACATCACATAATAGACCCCGCCAGTTAAGCTAGTGACATCTATCGGCAGAAAGTGGAACCACTCTAGTCGGGTCATTTCCCTAACTGCCAACCAGACGGGATGGCCGAATGAGTTAGAGCATCCGTCTCCCGTGTTGGTAGATCATGGGGTCGTGGGTTCGAACCCTGGTCGAGTCAAACCAATGACTTAAAAATTGATACTTGTCACTTCCTAGCCTGGCGCTCGGCATTATTAGGATAGGACAAGGACTGGTTGGCTCAGTGTCAGGATAATGTGATGGAGTGGGATGTTAGGTGATGGTGCTGGCAGCCTGGTCTTCCAGTGGGGCAGCACTATAAAGCTGTCATGAGTGCGCACTGTCACAAGTCGTACCCGTCCTGATATTACCTTAGATGTTGCTAGGACGTAAAACAACGTCAAACAAACAAACCCTGTCTATGACATCACATGCTATATCTCCGTAAAGAATGCTTGGAACAATAATAAAATGCTTGATTATATTGAGATATTCATACCGCAACAGGATTCAATGTATTATCCTTGTAATATACCTTAAAAAAAGACAATATAGTATTTTTCTTCTGAAATTTCACCGCCGCTCTCTTCATGTATTACACCTCTCCAACTAAGCTAGTGACCTCTATTGGCAGAATGTGGAACTACTGTAGTCGGGTAGTTTCCAGCTTAACTGGTGTATTACAGACATAACTCGCAGTGGCAGGGTCAGGGATGTTTGCACACAGAACCGCGGCACACTGCACAAAGTTTTAACTTTTGTAACAAGAAACATTCAGGTTTGTTCGTTTGGGCTTTACGTCCTGGTGACATGTAAGGTCTATCAGGATGGGTTGTGACTGTGACAGTTCGTACTCATGGTGACCTCAGTGCTGCCCCACTGAGGAGACCAGGTTGCTGGCACCATGATCCAATATTTCACTCAGCAACATTATCCTGATACTGAGCTACAAGTCCTTGTCTTATCCTATTAATGCCGTGAGCCAGGCTAGTTAGCGACAAGTATCAATTTTGTAAGTCATTGGTTTGACTCGGCCGGGAATCAAACTCCCGACTTTCCGCACGGGAAGCCCGCACTCTACCCACTCGGCTGCCGCGTCTAGTTTTTATATTTGTAATCAGTCTTGTGGATTGCTTACTAAACTGCGCCAAACACGGACTTCATTACATTTATTTGTATTACCGTCCGACTGTCTTGATTGACAGTAAATCGATCTAGTCAACACCAGGGATTACTCACAAAGCAACCGACACCGGTCGCATAAAATAATTTCAAATAACAAAAATGAGAACAGGTCGGATCCAAAAAGGCAGGTCATTGCGAGGGAGCGTACAGAAGTAAAATCGACAAGTGTCAAAATCAATCCCCAAAAGTCGGGAAACCGCCGATCGGCGGGAAATTCTGATGCCTGAAATAATTGTTAAAATTATACCACTATAATCTACAAAGGGGAGGTGGTTGAGTGCTGACCAAGAACCAAACAACTTATCAAATATCTGATTAAAAGAAAACTACTTGTGACCTTCATATCCCAGCAGGCATAGCATTGCTACTCACCGTGTCCCAAGACGCCAACACAGGAAGGTACATCATTATACCCCAGTCACACTATGCTTGCGATCAGTTTGCGACCACAAACAATGGGTGGTCGCAATATGGTCCTGAGTGGTCGCCGACCTCCAGGCGACCATTTTGGTCGCAATGAAGTTGCAGCTGCTGCACCAAAAACCTCCATGCGACCAAAATGGTCGCCGACCATTTTCCTAGCTTAGCATCCAGGTAGCTTTGTGGTCGCAAGTCGTGGTGTGACTGGGGCTTTAACAGGTCGTAGACTCTCATGATTGGCTTTAACCTGTCAGTACAGCTTGTTTTATATAATGACGCCTCTAGAGCATATTGATTTTTACAATCGGCTATCACATGGTCATATCTTACATATTTCTTTGGAGGAAACCTGCTGCCGCCACATAGGCTACTCTTTTCGATAAGCAGCAAGGGGTCTTTTATATGCGCTCTCCCACAGACAGAACAGCACATACCACAACCGTTGATGAACCAGTTGTGGATCACTGGTTGGAACAGAAAATAGCCCAAACTGTAAATGGGTCCACTGAGCAGGATCAATAAGATGACCGACACCTTCACAGGTGGACACTCTACCGCCTGAGCTACTTCCCGCTCCAGGTAGGGCAGTCAACAGCCAATACACGCCAGTTAAAGCTGCATAACCCGATGAAAACATCAAATTTTCTAACCAAAAACACCGACCTAGATTTGATCCATGTATTCTTTTAATTACATTTATTGATTAAGCAGGGAAAATTGGTCTCCCTCATTCCACTGCTCCTTGCCCTATCCTAGTAATGCCGAGCACCAGGTTTGGTAGCGACATGTATACATTTTAAAGTCATTGCTTAAGTTTGACTCGGCTGGTTTGAGGCCAACGGATTCAAATCACATGACCTGCCACACTGGAAGCGGACGCTCTACCTACTCGGCCATCCAACTTAATACCGGTGTTGCAGTTTCCGAGGCACACCAGTTTGCCAGGGACACATCGCTTCTGCGCATGCGTCAAAATCGAACAGCATCGTCACTAACCTTATAAATTTAATATAATGTTTTTGTAAAGATGGTTTCTATATGTGTACCAAACGATTTGTTTCTAGGTGGTGTGGTTTTAGAGATATTTCACTTTTTCTGTATTTTCTGTATGAACATTGCCCACGACCATTGACAATGCCTTGAGTTTGTCAGTATGAGCAGTGCAAAACGTTAGTTTGATCCAAAACTAATAGAAATCCAGAACCCCAACCTTATCAATTTAAGATAGTTTTTTTGGAAAACATGTTTTTTATATATGTACCAAGCGATTTGTTTCTAGGTGGTCTACTTTGAGAGATATTTGACTTTTTCTGTATGAAGATTTGCTCACGGCCGTTGACAATGCATTTGAATGGAGGTGTCCCTAGCAAACTGGTGTGCCTCGGAAACCGCAACACCGGCACACTCATGAAACATGTCATTGCAGGTTGGTGCTCCTGTGCATTGTGCAGCAGTAAGCCCATGATTGGGTGGCTGCTTTTATTTGCAGAAAATTGCTGAAATAAACAAAAATGGGCTTTTTCCTCCGTAATAATGGACTGAGAAGTTCACCAAAGCGAGGCTCTCCTTTACTCACCCTCTTAGCCGCGTCCCGGTCCATGAGCACCTGCCTGCAAGGTGAGACAAGAATTACTAATCAACTATCTACTTAGACTTTTTCCCCCGGCTTTTACTCAGGGTTAGAAATATCAGGTTCCGTATACATGTGAAGATATGGAATTCGAGGCTTTTCAAAGCTGTTTTTGATCGGAATTCAAGACTATTTTCATTTGGATTTCAGGAAAAACCAACAATGGCGAATGGCGATTTCAGACTAATTTAGACCAGTGGTGACAGGTTTTTCAAGGCTAATTACCCAAAATAGGTTAAATTCAAGGCTTTGAAATGGGGCAAATGAGGTTCAAGATTTTCCAGGCCCCAGACGGACCCTGGGTTACAGGTGCAAAGTGAATTTAAAGTACACAGAGTATACTGAAGGGTAGGGGCACGCCGGGTCCCAGCTTCAGTCGCTCCCTGGGAACCAGCGGACAATAACTAGGAGAACACGCGTGTGGAAAGTACCTGGCGACATCCCGGCGCGCCGAGTTGAGCGGGCTGGCGGTACCGGCGGTGCGGGAGGTACCGGCGCTGAGGGCGGTACCGGAGGTGCGCGGGGTGGAGACGGAGGGCAGGATAGAGCGCGCTCTCCTACGGGGGGAGGAAGGGTTGCGCACGGACGGCAGGTACTCTCTCTTGGGGCTGGAGTCCCGCCACTGGTCACACTCCCTCCTGGGGCTGGAGTCCCCATGCGAACTGCACTCGTACCGGCTGCACAGGTGCAAAGATCCATACATGTTTGTAAATAAAGGGGGACAAATTACAAGGACCCGACTATCACACTTTGTTAAATAAAGGGGGATAAGTTACAAGGACCCTAGTATCATGTGTTGGTAAATAAAGGGGGATAAGTTACAAGGACCCGAGTATCACGTGTTGGTAAATAAAGGGGGATAAGTTACAAGGACCCGAGTATCACGTGTTGGTAAATAAAGGGGGATAAGTTACAAGGAGCCGAGTATCACGTGTTGGTAAATAAAGGGGGATAAGTTACAAGGACCCAAGTATCACGTGTTGCTAAATAAAGGGGGACAAGTTACAAGGACCCAAGTATCATGTGTTGGTAAATAAATGGGACAAGTTACAAGGACCCGAGTATCACATGTTGTTAAATAAAGGGGGACAAGTTACAAGGACCCAAGTATCATGTGTTGGTAAATAAAGGGGGATAAGTTACAAGGACCCAAGTATCATGTGTTGTTAAATAAAGGGGGACAAGTTACAAGGACCCGAGTATCACGTGTTGGTAAATAAAGGGGGATAAGTTACAAGGACCCGAGTATCACGTGTTGTTAAATAAAGGGGGATAAGTTACAAGGACCCGAGTATCACGTGTTGTTAAATAAAGGGGGACAAGTTACAAGGACCCAAGTATCACACGTTGTTAAATAAAGGGGGATAAGTTACAAGGACCCAAGTATCACGTGTTGTTAAATAAAGGGGGACAAGTTACAAGGATACGAGTATCATGTGTTGTTAAATAAAGGGGACAAGTTACAAGGACCCGAGTATCACGTGTTGTTAAATAAAGGGGGATAAGTTACAAGGACCCAAGTATCACGTGTTGTTAAATAAAGGGGGAAAGTTACAAGGACCCACATATCACGTGTTGTTAAATAAAGGGGGACAAGTTACAAGGACCCGAGTATCACGTGTTGTTAAATAAAGGGGGACAAGTTACAAGGACCCGAGTATCACGTGTTGTTAAATAAAGGGGGATAAGTTACAAGGACCCGAGTATCACGTGTTGTTAAATAAAGGGGGATAAGTTCCAAGGACCCTAGTATCATGTGTTGTTAAATAAAGGGGGACAAGTTACAAGCACCCGAGTATCATGTGTTGTTAAATAAAGGGGGATAAGTTCCAAGGACCCGAGTATCACGTGTTGTTAAATAAAGGGGGACAAGTTAAAAGGACCCGAGTATCATGTGTTGGTAAATAAAGGGGGATAAGTTACAAGGACCCTAGTATCACGTGTTGTTAAATAAAGGGGGACAAGTTACAAGCACCCGAGTATCACGTGTTGTTAAATAAAGGGGGATAAGTTACAAGGACCCGAGTATCACGTGTTGGTAAATAAAGGGGGATAAGTTACAAGGACCCAAGTATCACGTGTTGGTAAATAAAGGGGGACAAGTTACAAGGACCCGAGTATCACGTGTTGGTAAATAAAGGGGGATAAGTTACAAGGACCCGAGTATCACGTGTTGGTAAATAAAGGGGGATAAGTTACAAGGACCCGAGTATCACGTGTTGTTAAATAAAGGGGGACAAGTTAAAAGGACCCGAGTATCACGTGTTGGTAAATAAAGGGGGATATTACAAAGATCCGAGTATCACATGTTGGTAAATAAAGGGGAACAAGTCACAAAGATCCGAGTATCACATGTTGGTAAATAAAGGGAGATGAGTTACAAACACCCAAGTATCACGTGTTGGTAAATAAAGGGGGATAAGTTACAAAGACCAGAGTATCACATGTTGGTAAATAAAGGGGAACAAGTCACAAAACCAACACAAAAAAAAACAAAACCAGTATCACTGTGGTAAATAAAGGGGGATAAGTTACAAAGACCAGAGTATCACATGTTGGTAAATAAAAGGGGAGCCTGGAGTTTTCTCCACAGAGGGTACAAGTTCACGTATTGCGCTATGCAACTTCAGTACAGTTTGAGAGCTTCATAGAAGCTGAGATAATACATGTCACTTATTTATACAAGTTCTTAACTAAATGTTTATGTTTGCAATCATAAATGCACCACACAACACTGACACACTTAAAACACCAAAAAGCCAATTGACATAAGGCAAGAAAATGGTCTGCTAAGTAAAGGAATATTAAACAAATCTAAATAACAGGATAATGCGCACACATATAGTGCATTTAGTTCTTACATACATTTAGCTCAACAGGGTGCAACCAAAATAGTATAAGAAGTTTTGCTTAAATTTAATATACACCACAAATACATTCAATTTATAATATCAACATGCTTGTTGACCATTAGATAACCAAAGTTGTTTATGCATTATTCTTTGTGATGGGAGTCGGTTGCATCTTCATAATCAATCACTGATTTGAGCAAACCGATGATTGATTGATTAATAATCGGTTTGGACAAATACACGCTTTTGTACATATCTGTACGGAAACTGTGGCAAACTTTGACTGATAATTAATTCAACACAGATTTAAGTTCTATTAAATGTAAATCTATATATATATATATATATATATATATAGTAGACCATACATTAAACAATAATTTATATATTTCTTTTCAGTTTGAAATGCCACTAGTACAACTTTAGATGTAATTTCTTAATCCGTAAAATTTAATCTGATGCATCAAATAAAGTCGAGAGTTGCTCTTTGTAAAGAAGTACTTCAATTGACTGGTAAAACAACCAACTTTCGACTTTAGTCAAGTATTGTCCCACAACTAATTATTCTCGTCTCTATTAATCCGCAAGCTACCTAGACTCAGCCGCTATGCTACACAGCTTTGTCTAGTTTGATATTAAATTAAGCAGGCATAGGTGTGTCCTGTAGAAAGTGGAATGATGTCGTTAAATATATTAACGTACATCACTATATGTCAATGGAACCATGGCTTAGTAATTAACACAGGCATTGCTGGAATCGTGGCTTAGTGATTAACACACACATTGCTGGAATCGTGGTTGAGTGATTTAACACACACATTGCTGGAATCGTGGCCTAGTGATTAACAAACACATTGCTGGAATCGTGGCTTAGTGATTAACACAGGCATTGCTGGAATTGTGGCTTAGTGATTAACACAGGCATTGCTGGAATCATGGCTTAGTGATTAACACAGGCATTGCTGGAATCGTGGTTGAGTGATTAACACAGGCATTGCTGGAATCGTGGCTTAGTGATTAAAACACACATTGCTGGAATCGTGTCTTAGTGATTAACACAGGCATTGCTGGAATCGTGTCTTAGTGATTAACACAGGCATTGCTGGAATGGTGGCTTAGTGATTAACACAGGCATTGCTGGAATCGTGGTTGAGTGATTAACACAGGCATTGCTGGAATCGTGGCTTAGTGATTAACACACACATTGCTGGAATCGTGTCTTAGTGATTAACACAGGCATTGCTGGAATCGTGTCTTAGTGATTAACACAGGCATTGCTGGAATGCTGGCTTAATGACTAACAAAAGAATTGCTGGAATCATGGCTTAGTGATTAGCACAGACATTGCGAGACGGGGTGCGTAAGAAGGCTCAACAAACCGCGGGGAGTGAGAGGTGGGGAAGAGTGGGGCCCGGCTGCCGCCGTCCTCCGGCCGCTGGTTCGGGGACGCCCTGAGTGCTGAGGCCAGCGTGGGTTCAGTGAACGTTGGCGGCGTGTCGGGTGGCAGGACACGGCGCCACGTCCTGTAGGAGCATGCCACCAGGGGCAGGTTCAATAGAAGGAGGGAGAGGGCTACAAGGAGGAGGAGGGGAAGGGGAGAAGGAGGGGGAGGGGGGCAAGGAGGAGGAGGAGGAGGGAAATGGGGTGGGGGGGGCATGGGCTTACCTGCTGCAGCATTCCCTCCCCCCCCCCCCAGGCCCCAGGTTCCGAAGGATCACACCATCAGGTGGAGGTTCAACAGGAGGGAGAGGAGGAGGAGGCGGGGGGAAATGGGGGGTGGGGGGGATGAGCTTACCTGCTGCGGCATCCCCCCCCCCCAGGTTCTGAAGGATCACACAATCAGGGGGAGGTTCAACAGGAGGAGGATGGGGAGGAGGAGGAGGGAATGGGGGAATACCTGCTGCGGCACTCCCTCTCCTCCAAGCCCTGGGTCCGTACAGATGTGAAGATATGGAATTCAAGGCTTTTCAAGGCTGTTTTTGATAGGAATTCAGGCAAGTATTGGTGTTTTATTGTGTGTAGGTATTTTGGATTATCTTATGCCGAATGGGCATTTCGGATTAATTTAGATCAGTTGAGACAATTTAATGGAATTCAAGGCTTTTCAAGACTAATTACCCCAAAAATAGGTTTAAATTCAATGCTTTTCAAGGCCTTGAAAAGGGACAAATGAAGTTCAAAACTTTTCAAGACTATCCAAGTCATGTATGGACCCTGCAAGGCCCTAGCCTATACAGGGTATCAGCAAGGAATTAATAAGAATGGGAAAATTGGCTCATTCCTACAGAAATTATGGACCATTGGACCGTTGAATGTAGGGAAAGGGAGCCACAGATGACAAAACCGCATCACACATCAGCAATGTTTAGCTGCATTATACGTTGTGTGGCCCTCATTGAAAACCACATCAATTACAATAGTAATAGGTCAAAAGCTTTGGAGCTATGCACTAGCAGTGAGTGCACTGTCAGTTACAACTTACAGGATTTCAAATTTTAAGGGAAACACATTTTGGGTTCTGTGCCCAGGGCTCATGGGATCCCATCAGTAATAATTTATTTTGGTTATGTATTGTTTGTATTCATGCTGTCAATACTTATGGGAAATGTTGGTTCTGTTGTTTTTCCAGCATGCTAACGACACGCGTTTGTTGTTTGTTTGTTGTTGTTTTACGTCCTAGCAACATCTAAGGTCATATCAGGACGGGGACGACACGCGACTGGATTTCATGGTAACAACGACACGTGACTGGAAAATGATTGTTACCATGAAATCCTATAGGTTGCAGTTAGTTTGCATCACCGAATTAATCAGGACAGTCAAACTGAAGGCGGCTTTCAGCTGGTGTGGGTTACCATGCATATGGACTGTGGCACCACTCATGTGGCATTCATCACAGACATTCGCGCCTGCTTCGCAAAGCAAGGTCAGCTCAACGAACACGATCAGTTTTAGCGCAAAGTTAATTAGATGCCAGATGTGTGCCAGACACCATGTTCAGAGATCACCTGATGATGATGGTGATGATGATGATGATGATGATAAGGAGGAAGGAGATAGGAAGCAGATGTTGATGATTATGATGAAGAAGTAGAGGAAGAAGAAGTGGAGGAGGAGTGGGAGGAAGCAGTCCATGAAAGATATGTGGCATACACCGTCTTCAAAGATGTTTGTTTTGGGGGTTTTCCATCCTGGCAACATACATCTAAGGTCATATCAGGCTGGGTACCGACTTGTGACAATGTACACTGATGGTGACTTTATAGTGCTGCCCCACTGGAAGACCAGGACACCAACACCATGACCAGATTTCACACTCAGTGATAGTATCCTGATACTGAGCAAACCAGTCCTTGCACTATCCTAGTAATGTTGGGCGCCAGGCTAGGTAGCGATAAGTATAAATTTGATAAGTCATTGGTTTGACTTGGTTAGGATTCAAACTCCTAATCTTCCGCACAGGAAGCCTGCGCTGCAATTGATTTGGCCACCGCGTCTAATCCCATATTCAGAGCTGTTCCTTTGATGATGATGATGATGATGATGATGATGATGACAACAAGGCATAAGAATAACAATAATAATAACAATAAAAATATCAAGAAGAAGTGAAAGGGGGTACAGTAATAACAAAGCCAGGAAGAAGAAGTAGTGAAAGCGGGTACAACTAACAAAGCCGGGAAGTGAAAGTCGGTACAAATAACAAAGCAAGGAAGAAGAAGTAGTGAAAGGGGGTGCAAATAACAAAGCCGGGAAGAAGAAGTGAAAGTCGGTACAACTAACAAAGCCGGGAAGAAGAAGTGAAAGGGGGTACAACTAACAAAGCCAGGAAGAAGAAGAAGAAGAAGTGAAAGTCGGTACAACTAACAAAGCCAGGAAGAAGAAGTGAAAGGGGGTACAACTAACAAAGCCAGGAAGAAGAAGAAGAAGTGAAAGTCGGTACAACTAACAAAGCCAGGAAGAAGAAGTAGTGAAAGGGGGTACAACTAACAAAGCCGGGAAGAAGAAGTGAAAGTCGGTACAACTAACAAAGCCAGGAAGAAGTGAAAGGGGGTACAACTAACAAAGCCAGGAAGAAAAAGTAGTGAAAGGGGGTACAACTAACAAAGCCAGGAAGAAGAAGAAGAAGTGAAAGGGGGTACAACTAACAAAGCCAGGAAGAAGAAGTAGTGAAAGGGGGTACAACTAACAAAGCCGGGAAGAAGAAGAAGTGAAAGGGGGTACAACTAACAAAGCCAGGAAGAAGAAGAAGAAGTGAAAGGGGGTACAACTAACAAAGCCAGGAAGAAGAAGTGAAAGGGGGTACAACTAACAAAGCCAGGAAGAAGAAGTAGTGAAAGGGGGTACAACTAACAAAGCAAGGAAGAAGAAGTAGTGAAAGGGGGTACAACTAACAAAGACAAGAAGAAGAAGAAGAAGAAGAAGAAGAAGAAGAAGAAGTGAACGGGGGTACAATTAACAAAGCAGGGAAGAAGAAGAAGTGGTAGTGAAAGGGGGTACAACTAACAGTAACAAAGCCTGGCTGACTGTACCTGGTGGGAGAGTGGGTGGAAGGGGGCGAGTGGCAGCTCGGCTGGACGGGGTAGGTCTCCGGTCGGGGCAGGTCCTCTGGGTGGACCTTCTTGAGGCGGGTGGATGTGGTGGGTGCCGCGAAGTGACTTGGGCCGGTGACGGCGGGGCGGGACGCGCGGCCCCGGCGGACCTGCAACGGGCAGACATGCGCAGTGAGCGACTGGGCGTGAAGCCAGAACATGGATGTAATCAACACTGTCGGTCACCCAGACCCTGACACCGAGGACTAGTACTAGTAGGCCTCCGCCTCGTCCCCATACCGGACTTGACACCGCGAACCGTAACTAACCACTAATCGTCACATCGTCCCCATACTGGACTTGGACACCACTAATCTTCACTAATAACTAACGTAGTGTCTACGCGTATGCGACCATATTCGTAGCCTCGAGATCTACGCGTAGGTGCGTGCGATGCGCGCGCATCTGCCTCGTGAGGCTGCGCGCGTATCGGTTTGAATTTCGTCAGTTACACTGTTGATGTTGAGTATGGCGGACATAGTTTTGGGCGCGAGTTTGGCATTTAATGTCTGCAAATGAATGTGGTCAGTTCATTTTTTCAAATAAAATAATGACTAAAGTATGGAGGAAACCCTGCAAATGAAGATGGTCATGTTTGAGAGGATCCTAAATACGATGTTTGTAAACATCGTGTATGCGCGCGCAGCTCAGCTGCAGAACGAATGCACACTGCCACTGAGTTTGCCAGTATGCGCAGTGCAAAACGTTTATTTTATTCAAAATTAATAGAAATCCAGAACACTAACCATATAAATTTAATATAATCTATTCGTTGAATATGTTTTCTATATGTGTTCTAAGCAGTTTGTTTCTAGGTGGTCTGGTTTTAGAGATATTTAACTTTTTCTGTATGAAGATCGCTCACGGCCATTGACAATGCATTGAGTTTGCCGATATGCACAGTGCAAAACGTTAGTTTTATTCAAAATTAATAGAAATCCAGAACCTGAACCTTATAAATGTAATATAATCTGTTTGTTAAGCATGTTATCTGTTTGTGTGCGAAGCGGTTTGTACTGCAGGTACTACTACAAATTTATTCAAGCTTGACTTATAATTATTTAAAGCTAAGCTTGAATAAATTCGCTGGTATTGAATTCACACTAATTCTCCAGTCTACAAATTAACAATTTAAAAATAAATGTACATAACGAGAAGTGAGTAAATTATTTAAGGTGTTTAAAGATGAGAAACACTGAATTCAGATACCTAACAGTTAACGAAGAATAAAAGAGAAAAAAAACCCACAATAGTGCTAATGACAGACTAACCCTCAAACAAAACATGCATGAGGAAAACAACAAAGTGAATAGGTCTCTTCCCAGTTAGTGCTCGCTGGGTCCAGAGGCTTTGTTTGTTTGTTGTTTTACATCCTAGCAACATCTAAGGTCATATCAGGACGGGTACCGACTTGTGACAGTGCACACTCATGGCGACTTTATAGTGCTGCCCCACTGGGAGACCAGGCTGTCAGCACCATGACCTGATATCCCACTCAGTCACATTATCACGACACTGAGCCAACCAGTCCTTGCCCTATCCTATTAATGCCGAAAGCCAGGCTAGGAAGCGACAAGTATGAATTTTTAAGTCATTGGTTTGACTCGACCAGGGTTCGAACCCACAAACTGATGGGTTCGGATGCCCCGATGGTTCCAGAGGCAGAACTGAAGCTGCAACCTGGCGTGCTTACATCATACATGCCAGAAAGTTGATTAGGATCTCATGTGAAGAGCTTAGGTGCAGCCAACACGATATGAATCAAATGAAATGTGTGATGTGCAAGTATAGAAGTCACATCGATATGCATTACCTGCGTCTTTCTAGGTCTATTCCTAACGTGCTTATGCTGAAAATGAGAAATCAAATAACACATGTAGCAATGTTTGTAACGTTATAGTGCTAGTTACATAAAAGAAATTCTTTAAGCATTTATAATTAAGTATCTGTGTATATATGTGTGTGTGTGTGTGTATGTAT
>CM059195.1:2920778-2956189 GCA_030323885.1 Branchipolynoe longqiensis
GAGCCGCCAGCGGCTCGGTCTCCATCTGGTGCGTGCTTGTTATGAATGGTGTAGCCTTTAAGACTACAACTCTCAGAAGCTTTTATATAAGTTTCTTGTAGGCAAACAGCGAGTGGATTGAGGTTGCAACAAAGAAGAGACAACTCTTCGATGTTGCTCCTAAAACCTCGGCAGTTCCATTGAATAAGAGATGCACCTGTCACTGTCATTTTGGAGCAGTGACAGGTGTTCTCCCCCTCGCCTTTGGTTTGAGGGAGAGACTTCGACTGCGGGTTTCCACAGTCTCAGGCATCTCAATATCGGCCAGCGCCCGATATCTATTTGATGTTAAGTTTTTGGAGATCGATGACCCCCTGGACGTTTTGTCCGTAGGGGTCAAAGATCCCTTCGGAACTCGGTCCGACAAATTCTTCTTCTTTTTGGGCATTGCCGGCTCGGCCAGCGTCTGCACCGCAATACTAGTATTACTATTATTACTTTTGATCGAAACCGGCGTCGGATTTGGGACTGGGGTGAAGGCAGTGGGCTTCCCTCCAGTCAACCACGTCAGTTCAGTCTGGCATTCAATTGTCTGTCCTTGAGGAGTTTGGTAACAGAGTCGGGCACGGGCCCCTCCCCTCTCCTCCCCCTCCCCCCACTCACCTCCATGTCCTTGAGCAGCCTGGGGACAGAGTCGGGCACGGCCCCCTCCCCTCTCCTTCCCCTCCCCGCCATGTCCTTGAGCAGTCTGGTGACAGAGTCGGGCACGGCCCCCCTCCCCTCTCCTCCCCCTCCCCCCAACTCCCTTCCATGTCCTTGAGCAGTCTGGTGACAGAGTCGGGCACGGCCCCACTCCCCTCTCCTCCCCTCCCCCCATGTCCTTGAGCAGCCTGGTGACAGAGTCGGGCACAGCTCCCTCCGCTCTCCTCCCCCTCACCCCAACGTCCTTGAGCAGTCTTGTGACAGAGTCGGGCATGGCTCCCTCCTCTCTCCTCCCCCTCACCACAACTCACCGCCATGTCCTTGAGCAGTCTGGTGACAGAGTCGGGCACGGCTCCCTCCCCTCTCCTCCCCTCCTCCCATGTCCTTGAGCAGCCTGGTGACAGAGTCGGGCACGGCTCCCTCCCTTCTCCTCCCCCTCCCTCCACTCACCTCCATGTCCTTGAGCAGCCTGGTGACAGAGTCGGGCACGGGCCCCTCCCCGGCGACCTCGAGCTGCGCACAGCAGAGCGACAGTTGGCGAACGAGCAATGCAAACTCCCGGTAGGCGCGGGGAAGGCCGGCCGCCAGGTCCGCCTCAGCGAGTTGCGTCACGAAGGCCTGCAGGGCACGCACAGCTGCACGGTGAGCAGCCGCCAGGCGGGTCAGCAGCGCCGACTGGTGGTGAGAGGTGAGAGAGTGTCATGTAGTAGGCGCACAGGGGGCAGTCCCTCCTCACAACACATACGCACATTTAATACAACCCCATTATTTTTGTCCATCGCATATTATGGACCTGAACCACCAAATTATAATGGGGTCACACTGAACATAAATGCATACATACACACTTATATAGACACACAAATACAACCATAGTAGATAAATATATATATAAAAATACATTATATACCCATTACATAAATATATACATACAAACATCAATACATACCCATTACATAAATGCATCCCCATTACATAAATACATGCATCTCCATAGGTGTTCCCTTGGCTGATAATCCCTAAATAAGCTGGCAACATACACAAAATAATATCTATATTCATTGCTCACGGGCACAGCTGACGAAGAGGCTGAGGTGGGATAATCAAGACTTTTATTCGGGCACATCCCACCCAGCGACATGTACATTCAGTGTGTGTAATGTTGGGCGAGTAGCGGTCAAGCGAAGGTCATGATAATGGGGGAATGAAGATGGTATGAAGGCAGATGATAGATATGAATGAGGTAATATAGAATAATAACAGTAATAATATATATATTAATATAAATGCTAAGTTAATTAGATAGTATAATGTCAAGATAACATCAGATAATATTTAAAGGTGAATTACCAACTGCACCTGTGTCAGTTGCTTATTATGTTGAAATTGTCAATATTAATTTTATCATGTGTAAATGATTTGATTGCTTAGTTTTGTTGTTGATTGGCTTGGGGCCAATCAGTGGCAAATGTGGGTGAGTGGGTGGATAAAATTGGAGCTGGGAAGTGGTCAGTGTGGCAGGTGGAAGTTGATTGACCAGCTTGGTTGTGGCCTGGAGGCCGATGGAACGTGTTGTGTTTTGATTGGCTGATGGGCCGGATGGGAGGGGCCTATTAGTAGGAATGTGATTGGCAGCTGGTAGGAGATGGGGGTGTTAGTAGGTACTCCAAACATAGCACTGTTGCTGATTCTGACTGGCCAGTGGGAAAAATAGGAGACTTGCTCTCAGCACACTACCCCTCTTTGAACGTTGTCTGCTGCGAGTGAGTGCATCAGAGCTAAAAATAACTACTTTCACAGTAAAGTAGAGATCACTAGCTTTAGTTTTGTTTCCATTACGGCCAACTTCAGGTGGGGAAAATTTGAGGTTTGAAAACTTTGGAACGATCGTAAAACATGATTTCACAAAATAATCTTTGTGAAAAATATAATATTACATAGACAAATTCTTTCTCTACAAATCTGTGTAGATTGTTACCACCATTTAGCACTCACTTTCAGCAGTTTGGACTTACCCAAGGAATGGGGTATGCTAATTAGAGCAATCAAATTTTTTAGATTTTTAAAATGTGGATATAGCTTAAAGACAATGTAATCACATCACAGATATTTACATTCTGATCATCTTGATACAAAAATCAAGTCAATATCTCAAATAGAACCAGAGATATTACTTTTCTAAAGATTTGATCATGGACAGGTAGTGAATATCACATGAATTGCCATGTTTGATGTCAAATTGCTCAACAAATATTTATTTTCAAGGTATGAACAAAATTGAGATTAGAATTTGTACTAGAAATAATAAGTTAAAAGAATAACGATGTGATTAAAATGTAATTTGCCTTCAGTAGAAAGCTTCAAACATCAGGACATAAGCATTTGCAGAATCATGAAATTTGTGTGTGAAATTAAGGGAAAAAATTAAATATTAAAAAATTCATAACTCAGGGACTAATAGACCCAATTTTCCATTATTATATATATTTGTAATCAGATTGATATGATCTTTCAAACTGTACCATTTGTATATTAACTTCATAAAAAGACAAATTCAATTTGGAGTACCTAGTGTTAGCACCCCATGGTTAGGTGGTGCCCCCCCCCTCTCACGCCGTGGGCGGCTGCTGTCAGGCTCGTGGCCCGCCGTGTCCAGCAATGAACCCGAATGAGCACCAACACTCATTCCAGACAATTCACAAACATATTTTAAAAAAAATTTAATTAAAGATACATTTAAAAATAATTGAAATATACATTTTAAAATAATTGAAATATACATTTAAAAATAATTGAAATATATATTTTAAAATAATTGAAATATATATTTAAAAATAATTGAAATTTATATTTAAAAGTATTTGTTCAAATACATATCTATTTTTAAATATTATGTTCATTAAAAAAAATATATATATATATATATACGCTACGAATATACCAAATCAATCTAAATCAATATATATATATATATACGTTAGAATATACCAAATCAATCTAAATCAAACGACGAGAGTGTAGCATGTGCATGGTGGTCGTACACACGGTGCCTGAGTATGTGGGGGGGGGGGGGGGGGGGGGGGGTGTTAGGGGGTGCCCACCTTGCGGTGCCCGGTGAGGTGGTCGGCGCGCCTCAGTCCCTCCTGGATGCTGCGCACCTGTTGCTGCAGTGCGTACAGGGTGCGCGCTGTGCGGGCCGCGCTCTCCTCAGAGTGGGCCGCCCGGCGCCGGGCCTGCTCCGCCGGACACAGGTCCTCCGTGCCCGGCAGCGGCTTCGGCTTCGGTGGCGTGCCCCCTGAGGGGAGGAACAGGCCAAGCAAATGAGTCAGGAAGGGCTTGTTTAACAAAATAAAATAACAGGCCAAGGAAATAAGTCAGAGAAGGCTTGTTTAACAAAATAAATAACAGGCCAAGCAAATGAGTCGGGGAGGGTTATTTAAACAAAATAAAATAAATAATTTGTTTATTAAACAAATTAGACTTGGGCGGGCTCCCCCCCCCCCCTGATGGGCAAAACAGGCCAAGCAAATAAGTCAGGGTGGCTTGTTAAACATATCAATTTTTTGTAATCATTTTTTTTTAATTAGAGAGGTTTGTTTGTTTGTTGTTGTTTAGGAAAGAGGCTTGGGTGGATTGCCCTCTGACATGTGAAACAGGCCAAGGAAATAAGTCAGAGAGGCTTGTTTAACAAAATTAAATTAAAATAAGTTAAACAAATTACAAAAAAAGGCTTCGGCGGGTCGCCCCCTGACAGTTGAAACAGGTCAAGGAAATAAGTCAGGAAGGGTAGCTTAACAAAAGAAAATAAAAGAAATGTTCAACTTAAAAATTTACAAGAATAAAAGGCTTGGGCGAAGTGCCCTCTGAGGCGAAACAGGCCAAGCAAATAAGTCCGGGAGCCCTATTTAACAAAATAAAATATAAATAAATAAAACAAATTACAAAAAAGGGTTTCAGCAGAGTGCCCCCTGACTGGCGAAACAGGCCAAGGAAATGAGTTGGGGAGGCTTGTTTAACAAAATAAAATAAATATATATTTTTTTTTCAAACAGGCACGAACCCCCCCCTAGCAGGCGAAACAAGCCAATGGTGTCCCCCCCCCCCTCCCCCCGGAGGTGGGGTGGTAGCCTCACCTCCCCACCGTGCCCAGTAATGAGCAAACGCTCATTCCCGACAAAAAAAAAAAAAAAAAAACAAAACCCACCCCCACACAAACCAAAAACAACCCCCAACATCAAAGGTCATATCAGAACAGTTACCGACTTGTGACAGGGCACACTCATAGTGTTACCCCACACTTTATAGTCCTGCCCCACTGGGAGACCAAACTGCCAGCTCCATGACCGGATATCCCACCCAGTCACATCATCCTAACAGTAACACTCAGCTAACCAGTCCTTGCACTATCCTAGTAATGCTGAGCATGAGGCTAGGTAGTGACAAGTATCAATTTTTGTACGTCATTGCTTTGACTCGACTGGGATTCAAACTGCTGACCTTCAAACTGACACAGAAAGCCTGCACTGCCACATTGGCCTTACCTTTGCGCACTATGTCCTCTATCTGCTGAATCTGGGACATACACGTGTGCATTTCATTGCGCAGCCGCATGATCTCATCCATCATGCGACTGTCCTGGCCCCGGTCCTTGATTGGGGCGTATGGACCCGAAGGGCCGCAGTCGCGGACAGGCGGGGAGATGGGGGCCGCTGCAAGACAATCAGAAATTATCTATTACTACGCGCAATAATTCTGGATTGGAAATAGTCTTCACCAATCATCTACTGAATCAGGCTTTACCTATTACTCTATGCAATAATCCAAGATAAGAAATAGGCTTCGCCAATCATCTATTGAATCAGGTCTTACTTATGCAATAATCTTTTTCGATCAATCAACCAATATCAATCATATTTTGTTCTAACATGTGTTGGTTTCCTTAAAGAGCAGTCTGGAGGTTATCTATATATCAGCTGCAGGGGTCATGCTTTTGTATTACATATTATTTGTTTCTACGGGGCAGTGGGAAGACAGCCATAAATGGATACACTGTTCCTACAAGTTCTATTGTCAACAGGTTAGTTTATGTTTGCAGAATATGTCTGGAAATTGTGAATACAAAATCTTGAATCTCTAATCCAAAATAAGAAATAGGCTTCACCAATCATCTACTGAATCAAAATGTACTTATTACTCCACACAATAATTGTAGATAGGGAATACTTATCACCAATCTACTGAATCAGGGATTATTTATTACTCCACACCATAATACTGCATAAGAAGTAGTCCTCGCCAATTATCTACTCAATCAGTGATTACTTATTACTCCATACCGTAATCCCAGATATGAAAGTCTTTACCAATAATCTACTATTCAATGGGAAATAGTCTTTGCTAAAATCACCTATTTAATCAAGAATTACATATTCAGGGATGAAAGTGGTCTCTGACAAATATAGCAGAAATCTATGATGTTATCTGTAAATAAAGTTCCTCCAATATTGTTGGAGTAACATTATTTATATTCATTAAGTATTAATAGCAGGTTATCCCAATAATAATAATAATTATTATTATTATTAAAAGAAGGAAAACCGACACTGAATTTCCGCGGAAACTCAGATCTACTCCCATAGACTTAGCACTTTCAGGGAATCACAGAAAATTCCCAGAAGTCAGGTTTCATCCAATACTCTCCAAGCACTATCCTAGCTCCATTCTACCTGATCTGTCAGAATAGGCTATCCTTGGCGACTGTGATGCAGCATGGCATTGGCCTATGCTGACAGTGCTGCATGGTGCAAGCTCGTGTTGGCTTACGCCGACAGTCCTGCAGAGTTTGAACAACTTACTGGCATACGCTGATAGTGCTTCGGGATTGCAGTGCAGTATTGGCCAACGGCATCTTGTGAACGTGAAACGGGGATTATCAAAATGATGGAAATTCACAAAACCACAGAGATCTTTCATCCATGCGTATTGCTGTACGTAATAATGCTAAATGAGCCATCTTTTACTACAAAGACAGTGCGAGTCTTCTTGGTTGTCCATCGGTGGCGGCGATGACAGCAACTGATCATTTGTTGTGAACTCGTCGATAACTTTGTGCTCATAATGTGCAGTCGCACGTTGGAAATGTGTGTGTAGCTTCTGTCAGAGAGTCTGGTAGATGAAGGAGATGATCTTTTCTCTCTGCTGACGCTTTTGTTTAGCTTGAGATATTCGATCAGTTTGAAACTGTGGTGTGCCTTTATGAATAGAAGCATGTGTGAGTACCTTTACCCGGGTTGGCTGACTTGTTACTCACCTGGTCTGGTTGCCACGTGAAGGATTCCCTGCACAGCCGGCGTCTCTCGACTTTTATGCTTTCCATCAGATTTCTTTACTTTTACTCCCGACAACTACAACAGGTTCACACAGGTTACATTATTTAAAGTTGCTTGTTGGTTGGTTGTTGGAGTTTTACGTCCTGGCAACATCTAAGGTCATATCAAGACAGGCACCGACTTGTGAACGTGTGCACACAAGGCAACTTTATAGTGCTGCCCCACTGGGAAATCAGGTTGCCCGCACCATGACCCGATATCCTACTCAGTCACATTATCCTGACACTGAGCTAACCAGTCCTTGCCCTATCCTATTAATGCAGAGTGCCATGCTAGGAAGCGACAAGGATAAATTGTATAAGTCATTGGTTTGACTCGACCGGGAACCAAACTCCTGACCTTCCGCACGCGTAGCCAATGGTTTTGAGTTTGTGTCGTTTTCTGAGATAAATATATTAAGTTCATTGTTACAATCTACCCTACTTTAGTTTGAAGTAACTTTTATTTCAAATGGCTAACTTTAGACATATTTGAAGTGCAAATGTACTATATTAATTTTGGCAAGCATGCGACAACTCTGACACCATAGGCTTCTGCAGTAACAGGTTCTATTAAATTGCTTCAGTATTCCCTTTTATGTGGTGACAAATACTTAATAAGTTCGCAAATATCTAAGTTAGATTTGTAGAATCAAATCTAAAGTCTTGGTTTTGAAAATTTGAGGCTTTTATCAGACTATGCAACTTTAATTAAACACATTTACGCACAACAATTAGTGAACAATGCCACAACAATGATCATGTCTCAATTTCACAAACCATGATTGCTTATAGTTTGAATAGTTTTATCCTGAATTCAATAAATAGATATAATTCTTATTTACATTTTTTGTTTAAAGTTGAGTTTGAGTTGAGTTTTATTTAACCACAAACATGTAGTAAACTAACTGTATGGCTTCTCCAAGGGGGTGATTGTTTGTTTGTTGTTGTTTTATGGCCTAGCAACATCTAAGGTCATATCAGGGCGGGTACCGACTTGTGACAGTGCGCACTAATGACGACTTTATAGTGCTGTCCCACTGGGAAACCAGGCCGCCGACACCATGACCTGGTATCCCACTCAGCCACATTATCATGAC
Organism: Branchipolynoe longqiensis; assembly: GCA_030323885.1. NCBI lineage: Eukaryota > Metazoa > Annelida > Polychaeta > Phyllodocida > Polynoidae > Branchipolynoe > Branchipolynoe longqiensis. The sequence goes on from CM059195.1 coordinate 2,928,927, forward strand.
ACTGAGCACACCAGTCCTTGCCCTGTCCTAATAATGCGGAGCGCATGGCTAGGAAGCGACAAGTATCAATTTTTAAGTCATTGGTTAGACTCAACCATGGTTCGAACCCATGACCCCACGATCTACCAGCAAGGGAGACGGATGCTCTAACTATCTTCCAGCTGAGCAACCAATGTTTTTATTTCATTTTGATGTCTGGTAAAGTTGCTATTAGCGAAACGATGACATCTCCTGTCAGAGTTGCCAACCCTTATAATTTCGCCGCAAGGTGTACAATATTTTTATGTCCCCATCATCTTACGCCGAGCTTCCGGTTTTTCAATACAGATTATTGTGTCCAAAATGCACCACAGAGCTTCTAAGATTTTTTTTTCTGGGAGGGGGGGTGGGGGGGTCGGGGGGAGTACACCTCAAACACCCAAATATAACATCCCTTAAGATCTTCCGGTTTTTCATTTTCCAATGTTGGCAACCTCGTCCTGTTAGATATTTAATTCACCCACGTATCAAGTTCACCAATTTATACGAACAGTGAAATAACAAATGCTTCAATGTCCAACAGCAACACTGTATCCAGAGCCAATGTCAACGGGATGCTACAAATTGCGATGACAACCTTTCAAGGATGTGACACGAGAATTGTTATTATTATTAATTTAAAGAAATATAATATGGCGCTAATTTTCTATTTTTATTTTCAGTTATTTTTTCAACTATCGAAACGAACGTAATATATTTTGAAAATAAAACCGTGCAAAAATTACAGAAAGAGAGCATTTGTGGGCTCACGTGAATGATCTATGAATAATACACATTTTCTTTTATAAATAGCCGCAATTTCTGGGCCTGGAATTAAAATTCATTAACTTCAAACGGTACCGTGACAGCGGTGACAGTATAGCGTCACAGCACCGTTGATATAGATCGGCAATCTAGCATTATGGTACCGTTCTTTTAGATCCGAAGTCTACAGTCAATGCCTACCCAAAATATCTAACCCTAACCCCGACCTAACCATAACCCTGAGCGGAACCGTGATTGTAGAATAATATACTGTCGTCACGTGACTATAGAATCACGCGCTAGGGCCACAGTACAGTGACAATAGCCACTCCGTATTAAAATATCCACCACAATGCTCCTAGGGCGGCTACACCACTCACTAAGACCCACCTTGTCTTTGTGCTTGGCTGGTTTGGCGTTAGCGGATTGGTAGCGGCATCCCTTAGCCTTCTTCGCAGTGCGCTTTGGAAGTTCCCCGGGCTTGGGCCCCTCCTCCATTTGTTGCTTCTGCTTCTGGAGGTCCTTTCGAGCCATGCGCATGGCCAGCTGCATACTCTCTTCACTAATCGTTGAGAAGTGGAAGGCCTTTGCAAAGAAAAAAATTGTTTTAGTGACACATACATTTAAATGTCCAGCGTGGTTTTTTTTCTTTGGTTAATAGCAAACCCATAGTTCAATGTTAACAAAATAGGAACTTAGACCAACTGGAAAAGAGCTAGAACTTTACTCGATGAAAACCTTTTCAAAATAAAAAAATCATCTAGATTTAATTCTACATATTTAACTTAGATACTGGTGCACTTATTAAACATGTGTCGCCCCATAGAAGGGGATATTGAATCAAATTAAATTAATAGAACCTGTTACTGTAGAAGCATGCGGTCTCAGAAATTTGGCATTCTTGCCTAAATTCGTTTTTGTATGTGTGCACTTCAAATATCTCAAAAGTTAGCCATTTAAAACACAAGTTATTTCAAAAGAAAGTAAGGTAGATTATAATGTTCAACCTAATATATTTATCTCAGAAAAATGACAGAAACTCAACGTTAAATAAACGGCTATATTTCAGTTGCACAAACCAAACTGATGCAAATTCGATATTGTGCTCGCTTGGGCAATTCCAAGATTTTCATGACTCCTGTTTTGGATGTGACAGATGTATACAGATATACACACAGTACACAGTCTGCAAGGATTGGTTGGTCATATCAGGACGGGTACCAATTTGTGACAGTGCGCACTCATGGCGACTTTATAGTGCTGCTCCACTGGGAAATCAGGCCACCAGCACCATGACACGATATCCCACTCAGTCACATTATCCTGCCACTGAGCTAACCAGTCCTTGCCCTATCCTATTGATGTCGAGCACCAGGCTAGGAAGTGACAAGTATTAATTTTAAAGTCATTGGTTTGACTCAACTGGAAACCGAACTCCCGACCTACCGCGGCGCCCGGTGTCTGTAAGGAAAATCGATGTCAGAAATGTTGCTTGTAAACTAGAAGGCAGTAACTTACAGGAATAAGCTTCTGTTTGGCCACTGGACCCTCCTTCCAGGGTGGCGACTGTGAAACGGGGCCCAATTTTTCTACAATAATTGGGGTCGGGGATCTGAACTTGACGGCCATGCTGTTCGGGCCAGCGCCCAAATTGAACTGGAGCTGATTGAACGGGTAGAGGCCCGACATGGTGGTGTCAGCATCCACAGAATCGCAGCTCCACCTGGTGACAACAACAAATAACACTATTAGTATTGTAGTAGTCTACACTGACCTCTCCGGCAAGGAGCCACATAGACAGGTAGGATTGGGTAGTATGGCGACATCGGGTTCAGGGAGTCTGGATGGTGTAATGGTTAGCATGCTGTCCCGGAATGCAAAGAGATGTGGGTTCGAGTCCCGTTCTAGGCGCAACATTGCTGTGGTATTCCAACATCCGGATATGTAATGTTAAACATTAAATTCAAACTTGACACAAGATCTGAGGCGAACTTAATCCCAAAATACATCTACGACAAATTACCACGACAAAAGCTAGCCCCAACCATGTGCAACTTGATTACATTATACATACATCGACCAATGCGTGAAACCAGTCGGAGAGATGATACTCAACGTGAATGGACACCAACTCAAATTCCAAGTCACTGACACAGTGCTGTTAGGAAAAGACGCGTGCTTCATGCTTCGCCTGGTCGAACGTGTTGACACAATGAGCCAGTACACAGAAGTTGGCAGTACAGCTTCGCAAATGGTAAATAGATTTAATTACGTGTTTCTAGGTCTAGGGAAAACAAAAGTAAATACTCATATTGATCTAGATAAAACTGTACCGGCTATAATCGATCCCCCGAGAAGAATACCTCACGCTGTTATAAATGACGTAAAGCACGAATTAGACCGCATGTTAGAATTAGGGATAAGTTTACCACAAGCAGAACCATTTCCATGGGTCAATTCCATCACAATACACAATATTCACAACGCATGCGAATCTGACGCCGACGACGAACAGTACGGTTGTGGGATGAGCATAGAAAAACTATGGAAATTACTAACTTTTAAATGCACGTATGTCAGTCAAATTTTGGGATATTTTGAAAATTCCAAATGTATGCTTTTGGGTCATTGGAGCTTCCAAGAAAAATAAAATTTTCATGTTTGAACCCCTTTGAAAATTTTAGGAGGTCTTATTCAGTCACTATTATTATAGTATTAATGCACAAAATTCACAACGCATGCGGCATCTGACGGCGACGACGAACACTACGTTTGTGGGACCGTTGCCACAGCGCATGCGTGTGAATATCATGTATTTTACGTAAACCAGGAAAGACCCGTATCTGCCTAGACCCGACTAAATTGAATAAGGCCATACTCAGAGGCCCTTATCCCACACGGACAATAGAACAAGTTGTCGCTAACACGTGTGATGCTTGTTACTTTTCGGGATTAGACGCTAACTCGGGATATTGGCAGATAGAATTAGACCATGAAAGTTCTGTGCTCTACACCTTCAATACACCATGGGGAAGGTACCGCTATACCCATTTGCCATTAAAACGGCGGGAGATATATTTATAGAACAGATGAATGATATTAAAAGATATTGAAGGAGTCAGCGTAATTACAGATGATATTTTAATTTATGGAAAAACTGAGGAAGAGCATAACGAGCAGTTAGAGAAAGTACTACGGTGAGCAAGAGAGGTTAATAAAAAATGTAATCCTGCTAAGTCACGTATTTGTAAACAAGAGGTAAATTATGTTGGGCACACACTATCAAACAACGGGGTAAAGCCCAGTGAAGAGCATATTCAGGCTATTGTAGACTTGCCAACAACCCAGCTCTACACAGATTTCTCGGAATAGTAGGATATGTTGGGAAGTTCATTCCTGATCTAGCCACGATAACTAAACCATTAAGACTAGTGTCACAAAAAACCATTGCATGGCACTGGCAAGAAAGCCAATGAGAAGCATTTCAGAAACTTAAAAGGCTGTTATTAAGTGCACCAGTATTGAAATTCTACAACGTTAATAAACCAATAGTACTGCAAGTGAACGCATGCAAATCGGGGTTAGTGGCCACATTGTTTCAAGAGAATCTATGGCTTCAAAAGCCCTTAATCAAGCAGAAACAAATTACTCCATCATCGAAAAAGAGCTTTTGGCCATTTGCTTTGGGTGCAAAAAGTTTCACAAATACATCTACGGTAAACCCATAACAATCCAAACTGAGCACAAACCCCTAGTCTCGATCATGCAAAAGCCACGTCATTTATTATCTGACAGAATGCAGCGCATGAAGACGTGCATGCAAAACTATTGTAGTAGTCTGTACATGAGCCCTACTACCACACGGTAGTGGCGGAGACTACGCCGCGCACCTACGCAGTTACACTGAACTGTGCTAGGTGGCGGCAGGCTGGCCACAGGGCAGACCCCGACTGGGCTGCCTTCTACTGCGTGTGGCTAGCTCACCTCCCCACCCAACCTATAGAGTCGATGAGGGATCTGGCGAGTCAGGGGGCGGGTCAGTTGACTGTTGACACCGAGGAGAGCAGATTGGTTCAATAAACCAAGTTGAAGCGTACTGACATTGAATCTTGGCGTTCTTCCGTGTGCGCGTGGCAGTGTGGGAGTCGGAGGGCCGTGGCCATTACACTATGATTTAAATGTGATCCATGTACTTTGCAGACACTGTGTCGCGTGAGCACTCCATAAAGACCAGACCCACAAATTGTTTGTTTGTTGTTTTACGTCCTAGCAAAATCTAAGGTCATATCAGGACGGCCACACCCACAAACCTGTTTGACAAAGAAATAATGGGGGCCGAGGTGAACATAGCGAAAGACTACATGCAACAAATAGCACACAAAACAAGTAACGATAATGTACTAAAACAAGTATAACACTGACAAAGAACGGATGGCCTGACAATAAAGATAAATTAAATAATGAAGTAAGACCGCATTACACGTTTAAAGACGAGATTACAGTAGAAAGCAGCAACCTTCTAGTAAAAAATGACAGATTAATAATACCCCAAAAAGATGCAAAAGCAAATGTTGAAGAAGATTCATGAGTCCCACATGGGAGAGTTAAGCGCAAACAAATCGCAAGAGACAGCGCTTATTGGCCTGGCATTAATAGGCAGGTAGAAGACGTGGTTAACCGGTGCGAAATATGCCAGCAATTCAGAAAAGCCCAGCAATCAGAACCGCTAATTCCACACCCGACTCCTAAATTGCCTTTTCAGAAAATAGGAGTAGACTTCTTCCACATGCAACACCGAAATTTTCTATAACTAGTAGATTACTATAGTAAATTCCCAGAAATTGTCAAAATGAAAACAACTACGAGCAAGAGCACAATTGAAGAGTTAAAAAAAGTATTCGGTAGATGATCCTGTCTCAAAAGGTGCTAACTCTTAATTTTTTTGTCCATAGTAACGATTGACACAAAACAGCACAGAAACGGTTACACTGAAAACACAAGGACATTTGCTTCAAATCAATATGTATTATATTGGGATTATGAAACACCCTGTAAAAATAAATCACTTTATCATGAGCAAATGCATAAGTAGATAGTGTGTTGATCGTTACTATGGACAAAGTTTTGTCCCATATTGCTGAGCACCTTTTAAGACAGTCTCAGAAACGGTATTGTTGCTTCAGATAACGGCCCGCAATTCAATAGCACAGAATACTGAAAATTTGCATCAGACTATGGATTCAAACCTGTACAGCAGCCCCATAAATGCCCAAAGTAACGGGCAGTCGAAGAGATTCGTACAGAATGTAAAAAGGTTGCTTTAAAAATTGATCCTAGAAAATGGGGATAAACATGTCACTACTAAACTATCGTAATGCACACATACATGGATTAGATGCCTCCCCGGCGCAACTGCTGATGTCAAGAACACCTAGATCGAAAATCTCCCCAAAAAGAGAAGAAATTACAACCACACATACAGAGAAACATGCAGGCGCAAATGCCCAAACGGCAGAGCAATCAATAGAAACACTTCGACAAACGAGGCACAACAACACACAAAACACAGAAGAAAGGAGATACAGTGAGGTATAGACATCAAAACAACAGATGGGCCAAAGCAAACATCCTATAACACTAAGACAGCTCACTCCCTATCTCTCCCATGGTAATGTAAATTTTGCAGTGCCACCTTGGCGTGGGTTTGAACAGCGCAGCTGCTGGTTGGTGTTTCACATGTAAACACATACAATTATGCATGTTGCGGGTAACATGGGTAATTTGCGACGTTGGAGACCGTTCTAGTGTTGCTTAGCCTCTCCCGCCTTATCCTCTCTGATGCGCCTAGCAATGTTCACGTCATGACACGTCTGGCTGCGTAGTTCGAAGCGTTTGGTCATTTTTTCCCGCTCTTACTGCTGATGCGCCTAGCAGTGACCACGTCATTACACGTCCTCACTGCTGATTCGCCTAGCAGGGGCCACGTCACGACACGTCAGCCTGCGAGCTTCGAAGCGTCTTGGTCAGTCTTCCATAAGGCTTGCATTCACACTGAAGGCACCGAGTAGAGAAGTCAGGTTTAACTCTGCTCCGAGATTTCGTCGTCTGTGTTGGCCAGCACCCACTGAAATCAGTGGTTAATTATATATTACCTACAATAATTACAAGACACTACATCGGAAATTACTTATGAAGCAATTACGTGGAACTATCTGGATTATCTATTGCGGTTGAGCGTCGGAAGAGACTGAGTGCAATGTCAGCCATGGGCTGCAATCTCAGCGTCTGCCTTTTGACTACTGAAGTGTCACGACGCCTATTCAGTGACTCTCTAAGCTAGCTAGGACTTGTACTTGCAACCCGCTCCCATTTAAGAAGACAGTAGACCATATTTCAGCCTCCAAGCACAACGGGATACTCGTCGCCTTAATATCTGATTTAATTGTGGATTACGTGTGAATAGTTACTCTGTGCGTCGCACAAGGAAAGTGGACTTTAAGTGACAAAACACAAATTTCTGGCAGCGTCCCATTTCATTCCAACTCTACCGACTGCAGGTTCAAGCTTAACACCGCTCCGTGAATTCGTCGTCTGTGTTGTTGACCAGTCGGGTTGGTTACATATTTATCTGAACATTCGGAGAGGATACACTGGATTTACTGTTTTGGGGAGTTTTCAGTCGCATTGGCGGGCTGAAGGCTGAAAGTGGAAGTCGTACACCGCATGTCGATTTCGTCGTCTGTGTTGGATATGTCTATATTGCTACATAATTACAAGAAACTACATTGGAATTCGTTAGGGAGAGTTCTGCTTGTGTGAAGACGGGGATATGGACTTATGCACGTGAGATTCTGCTGGGACGTCGCTCCAGCGTCTCATGTGGAAAATTCAGTGATAATTGCAAAGCTGTGATTTGGCTAACTCTTTAAGCAACTGAAGATGGGTGCCTCGCTAATGGTGCGAGGCTAATCGTTCAAGGAATTACGTGGATCTTTCTGGATTATTATTGCGGTTGAGTGTCGGCTCTTTCAGCATTTGCAACTTGGTGTACGTGTGTCAAGAGCGCATTGGACGGATTCTCAGCGTCTGCTTTGTGGAGGATTAATTACCCCGGCGCCGCAGATCCTGCGGCGTAGGTCGAGTCAGCGCCGCACAGCTCTCGCGGTCTCGTGGAGGTTCGTCGGTTAATGGCGCAAAGCCACATACATCTACAGCAGGATACTCGTCGCCTGAATAACTCGGCTGACTTGTGGATTACGTGTGGTTGTTAATATGTGATTACGCCAAGGAAGTGGCCTTTAAGTGTCGGTTCTCATGTAAGTCTACAAATTATCGTGGAATTAAGTGTAACTCTACAGTTATCGTGGAACGATTATATAACTACCAAGTTCTTACAAGCGGCGCAGCTGGCGGTGGCTCTACACGTAGGAAGAGATATGGTTAGTTGCATATTATGACTTATATATATGCATTATGTATGGATTATTAGCTTCGTAAATTGGTGCTAGCCCCGCTTACCGCTGTGTCTCCTCGTGTGTGCAACCATAGCCCGGAAGAGCGGTTCAGCTTATTATAACTGCCGTCTCTCTCCGAGCAAGTGGTTTAAGTGACAGATCTAACCATGGTTGCAGGGAATTGGATTGCGTCTCAGGAGGACAAGCTAGTACAAGAGGCGGCTAGTCGATAATAAGTGCAGCTGGTTGTGTCTCTAGCATGGTGGACTCTTCGTTGTTGGACCTTGTGGTTAACTAGCTGGTTTATGGCGGTTAGAACTGCCAGGAACGTGTTAATCATTGGAATACTACTTACTTATAATACTCTGGATTACACTATGTCAAGACCTTAAGGAGTTGTGTTGGGTGCTTGTGGAGCAAGCATTTACCTGGAAGTATCTAATTCTACATCCTGACTTTTCAGTGGGTGCTGGCCACTCATGTCGTCCCGTCTAGGGACCTGTGTCGTGTATAATGCCGTATAGTGTGACCTTGTTGGTACTGTAATGTAGAGCTTTGTGTGTAGAGGCACTGTAATCTAGAGTGTGTATGCAGTAGACCGTCGAGTCTCCAAGTGCTTTCTGACTTATTAACCATTAGTTACGTCGTGCCTCATCAGTTGTGAAGTAGTATAAATGTGGAGCGTCTTGGAAAATGATGGAGGACGGTGGCCTCCCGATCTATCTACCTTAGTGGAGGTGGGTTAGCAGACCTTGGGCTCAAGCTGGTCTGGGAAGTAGATAACTCTACATGATGTCTTCTTCAGTGAATGCTGTATACCCAGACGCTGCCGTCTAAGGTCGTTATCGTTCTCAAGAGTGTGTCCCTGACTCACGTGGAGCTGTACGACAGTTAGAGCGTGAGTGTCTCTCCTACAAGAATGTGTGGTTGTGTTAGTAACCTGTGGAAGTTGTGTTAGTAAACAGTGAATCAAGTCTGACCTGGAGTGGTAACCATAGACGCCGTCTTCTTCAGTGATTGCTAGCTACCCGGACCTCGCCGCTAGAGTTGTATGTAGTGTCTCAAAGCTGTGTTACTTGGAAGTTGTTACTTGGAAGCATTAATATAACTTGTACAGGAACAGCTATCACTGGTGGCTGATACTCAACTAAAATGCCACGCTCATCAAGTAATAGGAGGATATTTAAGTCCAGAAAGCGACTGTCAACGGAAGAAACAGAAAATGAGAGTTTGTGTCGTCCAGATTCACCTCGTCGTAAGGCCCCTACGGCGTCGACCTCAAGAGATGTTGACGAATTGTCGGTACACATTGAAGGCCGCACTGTTAACTCTACCACGACACTACAGGACACCCTTCAGTCGCTTGGAGAGCGTCTGGAGCGAATCGAGGTTAAGCTGTCTCAAGCAGAAGATGCCAAGAGGACCACTGGAACAAAGGCTCACTCAGCGCATTCATCAAGAGATTCAAGGAAAAGTCGGGTACGAGGACGCTCGCACTCGCAGTGTAGCAGCGACGATGACGCCTATGCTTCTCCTCATACGTCTAAGAGAGCGAGGACGACACTTCCGAGCTCCATGAAGGAGTCCGACCGCCATCACGTCCGACGACATCGCTGCAGGGACAAGTACTGTACGGACTCAGACGAATCTGAGTCAGCTGAGAGTAATTACGACTCGGACAATGCGATTCGACAACTACTGAAAAAGCACAGACAAGACCGCAAAAAACGAAAGGGTAAGAACGCCTTACTACCTCATCTCTTTGTCATACGCAACGATGTAATGGGTTCTGTGGGGAAAGGGGACTCTACATGGTACGAGTATCTGTCAGCAATTAACCGGCTACTAGAAGAACCCACCTTACCTCAATATTGGATTAAACATATAAGGCGTCATGTAACTGACATTTCCGAAATGGCAGCTAATTGGGATTGGCAGACGGTATTACTGTGGTCAGAATTTTTTTTTTCAATGGTCAATGATGGGAGAATAGAAGATGGGTGGACAGATAGAGCAACTATTAAGGACATTCAGCGTGATGTTTACGCAGTTGGGATTAGGCTTGATGTAAAGAAAGATCGTAAAGTAGAGGGAGGGACAGGATCCAACTGGGTTAGTAGAGAAATAAACGAATCTGTAGATGGTAGACCATGTGAAGAGTGGAATAGGGGTAACACATGCGGGTTCCCCACGTCTCATGGGTCCGTACCTAACCGATTCTGTCACTGCTGTAGCTGGTGCGCCAACAAATTTAAGAAACTAAACTATCACAGAGAAGTGGATTGTAATAACAAAAGGAGAATGCAAAGTAGCGGAAACAATGAGCAAGACCGTAGAGATAATATAGGTAAACAGGTTTTTACGGCGTAGGCCTCATTGAGGCCGAGTTTAATAATTCAGATATATCAAAATCTAGTGCAGATGTGATAACTAAAAACGGAGATAAACACTCGCAAACATTGTCCGATTCGGCGATTAGTTCAAGAAAGGTAAATAAAAATACCATAGACATTGTTGGTGTTAAGAAAAAATTGAGTCAATACAATAAAGTTCAGGTATTAAATAGGGTAGAAACAGATATACATTCTGCAAGGCACACACCCTCCAATGCTTTGTTACCTACAGTGTCGCTTATCCCTCTTTGGCGCTGCCCGGCAGCACTCCCTCACACCAACTGCTCACAACACGATACTGAACATGCTAATGGTCTTCATCTGGGCACACTGCCCTTCCCTAAGTCAGTCACCGATAGCAATGCTATTGTATCATCCTCATTCGGATGCCTGCCGGATGCCTCAGGCCGGTCTTCATGCTCTTCACACTCTAATGGTGTGTGCTCTGCAGATGTGCATAACAGAGAGGATAAAGAAGTTTTAGGTTACAATCAGGAAACAGGGGAGCAAACAGTAGGGTTGCATGAATGTCTTATTAATGAAGAGTTGATAGAACTTGATAGTGAGGTAGATGTGAAAGAGCGAGTAGGGATTACGCCGATGGAATTTCGTACTAGATTAATGGAGTACTGGCCTACCTTGAAAAGCGAAGTGAGAATTAGTGTATTTCCTTATTTACACATTTACAAACAAGTAAGGTTGACAGGGTTGCCCAATTATCTCCAAGCAAAACTCAGAGTCCCATCCGGTTTAAACATTACAGCTTGGAGAGATAAATTGATGAACTATGAGGATAATATAATACTAGAGTATCTAGAATTTGGCTGGCCGGCGGATTATGTAGGTCAAGACCCCCCAGTATCTACACTGCGAAATCATACTACTAACAATGAGGACTTATTCTGGATAAAGAACTATGTTAAAGTTGAGATGAGTAAAGGTACCCTCCTAGGTCCATTTAAATCTACACCATTCGTCCCGTGGGATCAAGTGAGCCCGATGATGACTCGTCCTAAGAAAGGTAGTATGGAGCGTCGAATAATTGTAGACCTCAGCTTTCCTGGTGGTAAAAGTGTCAACGCTGGGATATTGAAAGGGGTGTTTCAGGGAGGCCCTTTGAATTTTAAATTACCAGGAATCCTAGACTTGGCAGGAGAAGCTGCTAAACTGGGGCCAGGGTGTGTACTGTGGAGCGTAGACCTAGCGAGAGCATACAGGCAGCTATGTACGTGCCCGTTGTCGGTCCCCCTTTGTGGTATTAAGTTTGACGGAGAGCTCTACTATGATACCGCCCCGCCGTTTGGCTGCCGAACGTCTGCCCTCGCTTGTGCTCGAACCACTTCGGCAGTAGTGTATTTAATGAGGAAAGCAGGTTTCTTCTGTCTATGCTACTTAGATGACTTTGTTGGGGTGGAAAAATCGGACAAGAGAGCTTGGAAATCCTATAACTTCTTAGTTGCGCTGCTAGGTGACCTGGGACTAGACATGTCGATTAAGAAGTGCTGTGAACCTCGCATGAGATTGATCTGGTTAGGTTTTGATATTAACACACAAGATATGGTAATTACAATCCCTGCAGATAAGCTATTGGAAATACTGCGCTTATGCGTGCTATGGAGAGTGGGAAAAATGGTATCTAGGAATTCATTTCTCGTTGTGTAACACCGGCGAGGAGGTTCATGAACAGACTGCTAGAATTCTTACGGAGTGCACCATTTATAGGAAAAATTATTACGACAGAGGAAGCATTGGGAGATATAGGGTGGTTCCGGGATTATGCGGAAACGTCTAATGGACTTGTATTGATGCGCCCTACCCCATTCCGTGACTGGGTCATTGAATGTGATTCGTGCCTAACAGGAGGGGGGGGGTTCTCCGAATTGTACTACTTCGCAGCAGAATATGATCACTCGCTGTTAGAGAAGGGTTTTCACATAACACAACTAGAAGCGTTGAATTTAATAACGGCCCTGTCTGCGTTGTCGCCCCCAACACCAAAGAACGTTAGAATTATACTTAATACGGACAATGAAGCTTCGCAACTAGTACTTTCGTCAGGAAAAGGGACGGATAGATTTTTGTGTGCATGCGCTAGGAAAATATGGAGACTGTCAGCCGATTACTCATGTGAAATTGTTATTAACCATAAACCAGGGAAAGAATTAATATTAGCGGATGCATTAAGTCGCGCCCATTTATCACAGGCTAACAAAGTTAAGAGTCAAGAAATGTGTCGGGAAAGAGGGTTGCTAGAAATTAAAGTTAATCACATGTTCATAATGAATGCAGTAGGTCGGCAAGGTTCATTGACCTAGGAAGTTCGCTTCCTACTTGCCTCTCTCTTCCTAGGTCACCTGTGTCATCTGTCCAACAGTATCATTGAGGTCATTAACGCAGGACTAGCAGCTGGTTCCTGGAGAAACAAACACTATCAAGTTGATTGCTATGACAAGTTTGCATCTGTGAATGTATTCAATCCATAAGCCAAACAAAGAAGACATCTTAAAATATATTCTGTACTTAAATAACAGGCTCAAGTCACCTGGAGCAGTTAACAATTATGTAAGTGGAGCTAGGACGTGGGTTCTAATGCATGGAGGTATTACGAAAGCGTTTGACTCTTACGTAGTGCATATAATGAAGAAAGGAGTAGCAAGACTAAGTGTGCATGTACCAGTACAGGCAAGACCTCTAACTATAACAGACATTAAGAACATAATTAAAGAATTTAGCAAAGTAGGTGAGTCCGCATATGTCTTATCAATAGCCACACTGATAGCGTATTACACATTTTTACGACAATCTAATTTGTTCTTTACCCCGAGGGAAACTGATGTGGACCATGCACTTCGAGGGGCAGATGTTAAGTTGCGGGCCGATAAGCTGATGGTAAGAGTGCGCTCCTCCAAGACGGCGAGGGAGGGACAGGATGTATATACGATCATCCTACCGTGCTCACCAGGCTCCCCGTACTGCCCTGTTCACGCCTGGAAGAGGTACCGCGGTACTACTGCAGTCGGGAACCATGACTCTGCGTTCCTGCATCCGAATGGGGCTCCGTTGCTGGCGTCAACCCTCCTGTCAGCCCTGCGCCTGGCCCGTAAGCTGTCGGGTCATCCTCAGCCGTTGTCTGTCACCCTTCACAGTCTGAGACGCGGGGGGGCTCAAGCATGTGCGAGAGGGGGATCGTCAGTGGCGGAAGTGCGAGAACTCGGTCGCTGGAGGTCCGGAACAGTCTTCCAGTATGTGAGCAGGGCAGCCTTCTCGGAGGCACCTCAGACACTCTCACAACTATTTGGCTGAGTGTCTGAGGTGTCGCTCCTATTCTCGGGTAGCTCTCTCCCTGGGTCGAAATGGTGGGTCCGTTAGCTGGATGCGATGTTATTCGTGAGTAGAGTCCGGCAAGTTATGCTGCATTGGAACTATCTGAGTACCTGGCACTCTCCGGGGCGGCGCGACAACTTGAATGCGGGATTCTTAACTAAGTGTAAGGGATGAGGTGTACTGGTTGATCTCTCGACCCGGGTTACTCTTCAAAGTACTAAATTGCTAACGTATTGGGATACTGAAATTTATATACGGAACTATACCCTGCCGCAAGTAACTCGGTTAGGCCTCTTTAATCTCTAGCTAGGCTAGCTGTGTCCCGAAGACCCACTCCGGTCAGCTTACTGTTAAATTACTGGTCTGGTATTGTTAGTGTCTAAGACCGGGTATCAATGCCGCCACGCTGTTTATGCCGGGTTACTAGGCTTGCTTGTTACAATAAGGAAATGGAATATGTTGCATTTCTGACTAACATGAATGTGCTATGTTATGCTACACTAAGTGTCTTAGGTGTTCCGTTGTAGGTCTGTTCTGTAATGTTGCTGACAATGCTGTTTCAATGCTAAACGATTGGATATGCCCCGATTATGCGGGTCTGTTATGTAAGTACTGTATTAGTCGCCTGTCCGGCTAAGTCAATTTGGCCGACGGTAAGGGCCTCCTCCCTGTAAGAGTTGAACTGCTCCAGGAGCACTGTTATTGTTATATCTAATAGTCTGTTGTGATCCTGTTAAGAAATTATCCCTGATCTACTCTACAATTAATATATAACTACTGCTGAGGCGGTAGCTAGGTTATGCAGTTCATGTACTTAACTTATTGGCTACTTATAGCTTGACTATTCTGCCGTGCGTTCGTTGTTACAGCAATAAAGATTTGTGCACTATTTCTGTCTCCTGCGTTGTAAATTATATTATACATGATATAGGTAAGTATGAATACACATCAATATGAGGGTACTGCATATGAGACTCATGTGCAGTACCCTCATTTTCACATCCGTTTTTGAAGGGCCAAAGATTTCAGCAACGATAGGGACTATTTTCACTGTTGTACGATGTTTGAAAGGCATTTTACTAAGCTATTCAAGTCTTTAGATGCAAAATTCAGAGGTAAGACTGCCAGGAATGGCCATGTTAACTATTAGAATGTGAATCTTTAGCATTTGTTCTTCCTAAAAATGGTCATACAATGACTACAACTGGAACCACAAATCTAGAATCTCGCAGGGTATTGTAGGTGTCAGGCAGTTTTGTATAACCGTTACCATGGAAACCCAAATTTTTCTGTGATCTATTTTATTAAAAAAAACAGTTTTGATAAGCTGGCGTGATTTGCCATAAGAAGAAGAACACTGGTGTGATGTTTGATCATGATCTGACCATTAATAAAGAAACTATAAAGAAATGTTATAATTAGTCTATTTAACAGTCCTTAATAAGGCACTTCTCTTATGCATTAGCTAATACAAAACATTTGAAAGTCAACAACCTTCAAATGCACATATCTCACTCAATTTTTGGAATATCTAAAAAATTCAAAAAGCATATTGCTTATGATTCATTGGAGCTTCCAATGAAATTATAATTTGAATATTTGGACTAAGTTGACAATTTTAGGAGGGTACCTAGTACTAGTAGTAGGCGTAGAGACAAGAAGAGCCAGTGGCAGTGCCAGTATTAGGTATGTGCACATCCGCGCGCTACGCGACGGCCGTTTTCTACCAAATAGCTGTTCCCACATCATTAGATGTAATGTATGTGCTACTGAGCATTTAAAAAGTTAGTTTGTTGCAGGGAATTGCGATTCACACGACCATGTTTTGAGTGCCATTCTCAGGGTTGAAAATCACCTCTGTAGTTTTCAGGTGGAAGTTATATTGGAAGCTACTAAGTTGTAAAGCATGTTATCAGAAAGAGCTGGTTGCAATTTTGGGAAAATCTGATGAATACTTTTCAAAGTACAGCCGAAAGTGTAGATCCTACCCCTTAAATGGTATGCAAATTTCAAATTTATGTCAATTTCCTCAACAATTATCATGATTATTCTGAAAATATGAGAATGTTGGTCTATTTGTGGTAACTCACTTTTACGACATGATGTTGTGGATAGCTGGGTGAAGTTTCAAGGATATTGGTCGTGTATTTCTTTAAATAGAAGCATTTATGTAACTCATACCTCTTAATTTCTCATATGGACAAGTGGCAATTTGTGTTTTTTGCCATTTTGAATGGCCAATATCTCGGAAAATAATTATATCATTACTCTGGAAAAAAATACACTTGATCTATGCATATAGATGACACATATTCCTGAAAGGCAAGTTTATGTGGCCATTATATTTAGAATTATTGATGTATGAAATGTGGGTTTCATGCAAAATGCCAAAATAGCTGATTTTTTTATTAATTTCTGTCCATATTAAAAAGCCTACAACTTTTTAACTAATCATGCGATTTTAATGAACTGTGTGTCTTTTTACTTCTCCTGGTGAGAGCTATGGAACTATATCAAAATATGTTACTTTTTATTGAGTTGCAAAAATGACTTGGGATACCTAATGAAAGTAGTTACAATGGACTCATGGATATACTCATTACACAATGAGAAATTCCTATAACCCTTCTGAATCACTAATGTATTCATTTACTTTATTTTAATGGTGTAAATCCTCCAAGTCACTCACTCACTCCCTTTTATTTTAATGGGTGGAATCGATAGAGCAGATAGTCATCTACTTACATTGAAACATTCAGTGAGATATATAGATTATTAAGCAAGTTTACTAAATATCTAGATTTTGGGTCACACACTTGTAATGCTAAAGCATTAAAACAAAGATAGAAAATTGCCCCTCATTACCAAAATTGCAAAAGCTGTTGCACCCTTAATAATCAACTGATTGACATGATTGTTGGATTTTCTTGTATGGTTTTCAAAGCTCTTTCCAACAATGCAATCCATTTTCAGATTGGTGTGGTGTGAAAAGGTTGTCCATATTGCTACCACTGCTATAAATATGAGTAAAAGGCAAAAAAAACACAAAAAAACAGAGTATCAGTTCTAGCGGTAAGGGTCTTGGCATCTACTGTTGACATTAGGTTTGTTTAAATGACAGATTACTAGGAGTAAAGAATGTTCTTATCAAGCTTCCATACTCAACTTGTAACCATTAATGCATTATTTCAGTCTTTGTTGAGTTCTGCGGTTTCTGTTTGGGCACGTACATGGGCGATAATATAAGAATGCTACGCAATGAACGAAAACAAATCTATGTACATGACACATACAGACAAATCAGAATCAAATTAGTGTCTATGCATGTTCTCTACGAAACATATAGTATGCCTTGCCTTTAAAATATTCTTAAAAATATTAAATGGTTACCGTATTTGTGCAATAAAGAAGCTTGACAATAGCGAAGCAGACGGCGCAAATTTCCAAGCGGGATAGTAGAAAACTAACGGGGATCGCCTGAAATATCCATGTTTAAAGATCTTTACTAACAGCTATAAACTTGAGCACAATGTCTGGTTTTGGAAGTATCCTGAACTATTTTGACATTAGTTATATTAAATCTAATAACAATCCTAAAAGAATACAGGAACATTGGAGACGTGTGCTAGTTGTCGAGATTATTTACTTTATTACACAACGCCTGCTCCCTTATACTAGCCTCTATACCAAACTGGCAGCATTATTTCTATCTTATTCGTAGGTTTTCATAACTTTCAATCCCCATAGTATATACAAAATAGCATTTGATTAAATATATACCAAGTTAATATAATTAGATAGTAATAACATGACATTAATGGCAACTGATTTAAAGTGTTTGCTGCTATCTCCATAGCAACGCTGTATTAACTTGTTATTGCTGTTCGTGCCACCGACATACTTTTCTCGATGCACTCTGAGCTTTTCAGGTACCTTGCTTTATTTTAATATTCTATTTATACGACTTGCTCGGCTGATCTGTTTGATCGCTTCACAATACATGCATGTGAGATGGCTATGTGCGGTACTTGTGATGTATGTTAGTCTTGGGACATCTTCAGGTATTTGCTCCTTTTTTGTGTGTTTAAATACTGTGTAAACTGTGTTGTCAACATTTCGATCCCCCCGCCGTTACTGACTTGATCACCTCACGCCTATCCAGGGCACCATACTCCATTAGTCCATAGGGACAGAAGTCACAATGTCAATCTCATGAGATGTCTACCGACAGGGACACACATGGTGGTACAATAAGCTTAGCTCCTCGTGAAATACACATTCAATGTATTCATCCATTATAATTGCATAGGCCATAGCCACATCATTATTTTAATATATCTTAAGTTTAAAAAATGACATAATTGATAATGTGATACATGCACTTGATTGCCTCGGACTATGCCCTGGAGGCTAGAGGCTTGATCAGCAGAAGCAGGCCACGCCTTTCCCATTCCACCATCTCTCATTAGGTTTGCAAAATGCATCTTAATCCATTTGTAAAGTGTGTGTGTTTTAATTTACTCAATTTCGCATGTGGATTAACGTGTAGTCTTCTGTGGCTGCCACAAGTCATCTTCGGTAGCTGTCACTGACACTGTCAGTGTCACTAGTCTACTACTACTACTAGTGTAGTTGTGTTAATCTTTACTCAGTCTGGCTGTTTCACTTACACAGTGTTAGTTCTTTCTGTTTAACATTAAAGTTGAATATTCCGATACAAACATCACATTTTCAAAAGCAAAACACTTATATAGATTTGAACCTGTATGGTGCACTTATTAATCATTTGTTGCTATGTATTTTGGCATACCATGTCAATTTAATATAACCTGGCACTGCTGCACCCTACGGGTTAAGGGTGTTGACGAATATGCCAAAGTTAATTTGATATGTTTACACTTCAAACATCTTCTAATGTAGTCATTTTAAAGTGAAGTTGCTTCAAACTAAATTAAGATAAATTATAGCAATTTAATATATTTATCTCAGAAAATGACAAACTGAAAACCATCGTACTATGGAACTTTATGTTTAACTAGATGTGGGCGTGGGGGGGGGGCATATATGTATGGTTCCCAGTAGATAAAAGATTCACCCTGTACTAGTACACGGGTGAAGGACAACGTAGTGTAAATACATGCGAAAATAACTTTAGTATGAAACAGTAACTAGAAACTGTGGTTCCAGGATCAAATGGCTACATATTTTGGCACAGAGTTGGCGAAATGGGAGAGAATGCAAAAAGACAAGATGGCGGCCATACAACGCCGTTGATTTCACCTTTAAATTGTATTAAATTATATGTTTTATTATATTTTTCAACTCAGAGGTAGTGGGGAAATAATAAGACATATCTAAAGAATAATTGTTGCTTCTTAGATTGTGAAATTAGGCTCTCATTTCATTTCCCCGCATTTTCGACCGTTTTTATATAGGGCTGGTATTCACCCGTGTACTGCGAGTACAGGGTGAATCCTTTATAAATCTAGGTTCCCAGCTAAGATGCTTCCATCACAATTTGTGCAGTAGTTGTATAATTAGTTACAGCTATGCTATTGTCAATCTTTACTCTGATTAAATAAATATATTAGGTTCCCAATGATCACTTAGTTTACTTTATTTTAGAGTGTAGTTGTATAATTAGTTACAACTATGTTATTGTCAGTCTTTACTCTGATTGATAAATATATTAGGTTCCCTATTATCACTTAGTTTACTTTATTTTAGAGTGACTTTGATTACAAATGTCTAACTTTGGAGATATTTGAGGTGAAAGCATGCCAAATTATGTCATACTCACACCAAACGTCCCGTGGTTCAAACAAGTACCGGTATCCAGCATAATCTGTCAGCTCTTCAATGAATCCTTCAAACAAGGAAAGTTCATAAAAAGATGGAAAACCGCTAACACTATAACGCCATCGTTCAAAAGTGGATATAGACAGGATGCAGGGAACTATATAGAGGGGGTGTAATGACGTCATGAGGCAACTTTCGGTGGCCATATTGGATGACATACAGAAGGCTTGCAAGTGCCTACCCTGTGCTTATTTACTGATTTGTTGGTTTATCTGTCACTGTTTTGAGAAGTTTGGCCTCAGAAGTTGTTGCTAAAGTGATGTAAGTAAACACATTGGATGTAAACTGCCCAGAACCTCCCAGAACACAAGAAAACTCTGTTTTACTGCATCTGCATGCATTCACAACATGGCTAGGGAGGGTGCTCGTAATCCAAGATGGCAGCCCGCTGACCACACATTGCTAAGTAATGACGTCCCTCTATACAGCAATGTCCATACTACCAACACCAGGGAAAGTTATAGAGAAAATATATCGATGAAATATCAATGAATATCTAGAGCTGACTGAGCACTAAATAAAATAATTCATCCTGTACATACAGTCGGGGTGAACGTCAACGTATTGAAGTATCAGCACCACCTGTCGGATTATCACCTATTGAAGTATCAGCACCGCCTATTGGATTATCACCTATTGAAGTATCAGCACCACCTATCGGATTATCACCTATTGAAGTATCAGCACCGCCTATTGGATTATCACCTATTGAAGTATCAGCACAACCTTTTGTGTAACTCATATGTGGAAGACCATCTATATAAATGAAAGCGAATGTGTGTCTTTGTTTATTTGTCTGTGTGTTTGCAAAAACACCCTGCTGCCTTACATTGGTCTCAAATTGACTGTGATACTATATTTAATAGTTGTTATTGTTTACTCTAATAAATTGTTTACTCATTACAATTTATATACTTTTTTATTCCCAACCCTTAGTTATATAGGTCGAAGGCCTAAGTGGCCCTCGGGAGCAAGCTTTAAAGTCTGCGTGGAGCATGTCTTTTAAGGATGTTGGTTATAAGTGTGTGAGTGTGTGTCTTGGTGTTAGTATAACGTAGTGCAGTACTAGTAGTAGTGCTTATGCAGTTCATTGTGTGTGTGTTTGTGTTAGTTTAAAGTAGTACAGTACTAGTAGTAGTAGTGTTTATGCAGTTCATTGTGTGTGTTTGTGTTAGTTTAAAGTAGTACATTACTAGAAGTAGTAGTGTTTATGCAGTTCATTGTGTGTGTTTGTGTTAGTTTAAAGTAGTAGAGTACTAGTAGTAGTAGTGCTTATGCAGTTCATTGTGTTAGTTTAAAGTAGTACATTACTAGAAGTAGTAGTGCTTATGCAGTTCATTGTGTTAGTTTAAAGTAGTACATTACTAGAAGTAGTAGTGCTTATGCAGTTCATTGTGTGTGTTTGTGTTAGTTTAAAGTAGTACATTACTAGAAGTAGTAGTGCTTATGCAGTTCATTGTGTGTGTTTGTGTTAGTTTAAAGTAGTAGAGTACTAGTAGTAGTAGTGCTTATGCAGTTCATTGTGTGTGTTTGTGTTAGTTTAAAGTAGTACAGTACTAGTAGTAGTAGTGCTTATGCAGTTCATTGTGTGTGTTTGTGTTAGTTTAAAGTAGTAGAGTACTAGTAGTAGTAGTGCTTAGGTAGTTCATTGTGTGTGTGTTTGTGTTAGTTTAAAGTAGTAGAGTACTAGTAGTAGTAGTGCTTAGGTAGTTCATTGTGTGTGTGTTTGTGTTAGTTTAAAGTACAGTATAGTAGTGTAGTGTTAGTAGTTATTGTGTGTGTGTTTGTGTTAGTTTAAAGTAGTACAGTACTAGTAGTAGTGCTTATGCGTTCATTGTGTGTGTTTGTGTTAGTTTAAAGTAGTAGAGTACTAGAAGTAGTAGTGTTATGTAGTTATTGTGTGTGTTTGTGTTAGTTTAAAGTAGTACAGTACTAGTAGTAGTAGTGCTTATGCAGTTCATTGTGTGTGTTTGTGTTAGTTTAAAGTAGTAGAGTACTAGAAGTAGTAGTGCTTATGCAGTTCATTGTGTGTGTTTGTGTTAGTTTAAAGTAGTACAGTCCTAGTAGTAGTAGTGCTTATGCAGTTCATTGTGTGTGTTTGTGTTAGTTTAAAGTAGTAGAGTACTAGTAGTAGTAGTGCTTATGTAGTTCATTGTGTGTGTTTGTGTTAGTTTAAAGTAGTACAGTACTAGTAGTAGTAGTGCTTAGGTAGTTCATTGTGTGTGTGTTTGTGTTAGTTTAAAGTAGTAGAGTAGTAGTAGTGCTTATGTAGTTCACTGTGTGTGTTTGTGTTAGTTTAAAGTAGTACAGTACTAGTAGTAGTAGTGCTTATGTAGTTCATTGTGTGTGTTTGTGTTAGTTTAAAGTAGTACAGTACTAGTAGTAGTAGTGCTTAGGTAGTTCATTGTGTGTGTTTGTGTTAGTTTAAAGTAGTACAGTACTAGTAGTAGTAGTGCTTATGCAGTTCATTGTGTGTGTTTGTGTTAGTTTAAAGTAGTAGAGTACTAGTAGTAGTAGTGCTTATGCAGTTCATTGTGTGTGTTTGTGTTAGTTTAAAGTAGTAGAGTACTAGTAGTAGTAGTGCTTAGGTAGTTCATTGTGTGTGTTTGTGTTAGTTTAAAGTAGTAGAGTACTAGAGTAGTAGTGCACAAAAACAAATTAGTAGTTCATTGTGTGTGTTTGTGTTAGTTTAAAGTAGTACAGTACTAGTAGTAGTAGTGCTTAGGTAGTTCATTGTGTGTGTGTTTGTGTTAGTTTAAAGTAGTACAGTACTAGTAGTAGTAGTGCTTATGTAGTTCATTGTGTGTGTTTGTGTTAGTTTAAAGTAGTAGAGTACTAGTAGTAGTAGTGCTTATGTAGTTCATTGTGTGTGTGTGTGTTAGTTTAAAGTAGTGAGTACTAGTAGTAGTAGTGCTTATGCAGTTCATGTGTGTGTTTGTGTTAGTTTAAAGTAGTAGAGTACTAGTAGTAGTAGTGCTTAGGTAGTTCATTGTGTGTGTTTGTGTTAGTTTAAAGTAGTAAGTACTAGAGTAGTATGCTTATGCATTCATGTGTGTTTGTGTTAGTTTAAAGTAGTAGAGTACTAGTAGTAGTAGTGCTTATGTAGTTCATTGTGTGTGTGTTTGTGTTAGTTTAAAGTAGTACAGTACTAGTAGTAGTAGTGCTTATGTAGTTCATTGTGTGTGTGTTTGTGTGTGTTTAAAGTAGTACAGTACTAGTAGTAGTAGTGCTTAGGTAGTTCATTGTGTGTTTGTGTGTGTTTAAAGTAGTACAGTACTAGTAGTAGTAGTGCTTATGTAGTTCATTGTGTGTGTTTGTGTTAGTTTAAAGTAGTAGAGTACTAGTAGTAGTAGTGCTTAGGTAGTTCATTGTGTGTGTGTTTGTGTTAGTTTAAAGTAGTACAGTACTAGTAGTAGTAGTGCTTATGTAGTTCATTGTGTGTTTGTGTTAGTTTAAAGTAGTACAGTACTAGTAGTAGTAGTGCTTAGGTAGTTCATGTGTGTGTGTTTGTGTTAGTTTAAAGTAGTAATAAGTAGTAGTGCTTAGAGTTCATTGTGTGTTTGTGTTAGTTAAAGTTAGAGTACTAGTAGTAGTAGTGCTTAGGTAGTTCATTGTGTGTGTTTGTGTTAGTTTAAAGTAGTACAGTACTAGTAGTAGTAGTGCTTATGTAGTTCATTGTGTGTGTGTTTGTGTTAGTTTAAAGTAGTAGAGTACTAGTAGTAGTAGTGCTTAGGTAGTTCATTGTGTGTGTGTTTGTGTTAGTTTAAAGTAGTACAGTACTAGTAGTAGTAGTGCTTATGCAGTTCATTGTGTGTGTTTGTGTTAGTTTAAAGTAGTAGAGTACTAGTAGTAGTAGTGCTTATGTAGTTCATTGTGTGTGTTTGTGTTAGTTTAAAGTAGTACAGTACTAGTAGTAGTAGTGCTTATGTAGTTCATTGTGTGTGTTTGTGTTAGTTTAAAGTAGTAGAGTACTAGTAGTAGTAGTGCTTATGTAGTTCATTGTGTGTGTTTGTGTTAGTTTAAAGTAGTACAGTACTAGTAGTAGTAGTGCTTATGCAGTTCATTGTGTGTGTTTGTGTTAGTTTAAAGTAGTACAGTACTAGTAGTAGTAGTGCTTATGTAGTTCATTGTGTGTGTTTGTGTTAGTTTAAAGTAGTAGAGTACTAGTAGTAGTAGTGCTTATGTAGTTCATTGTGTGTGTTTGTGTTAGTTTAAAGTAGTACAGTACTAGTAGTAGTAGTGCTTATGCAGTTCATTGTGTGTGTTTGTGTTAGTTTAAAGTAGTACAGTACTAGTAGTAGTAGTGCTTAGGTAGTTCATTGTGTGTGTTTGTGTTAGTTTAAAGTAGTACAGTACTAGTAGTAGTAGTGCTTATGCAGTTCATTGTGTGTGTTTGTGTTAGTTTAAAGTAGTAGAGTACTAGTAGTAGTAGTGCTTAGGTAGTTCATTGTGTGTGTTTGTGTTAGTTTAAAGTAGTACAGTACTAGTAGTAGTAGTGCTTAGGTAGTTCATTGTGTGTGTGTTTGTGTTAGTTTAAAGTAGTAGAGTACTAGTAGTAGTAGTGCTTATGCAGTTCATTGTGTGTGTTTGTGTTAGTTTAAAGTAGTACAGTACTAGTAGTAGTAGTGCTTATGCAGTTCATTGTGTGTGTTTGTGTTAGTTTAAAGTAGTACAGTACTAGTAGTAGTAGTGCTTAGGTAGTTCATTGTGTGTGTGTTTGTGTTAGTTTAAAGTAGTCCAGTACTAGTAGTAGTAGTGCTTATGCAGTTCATTGTGTGTGTTTGTGTTAGTAAAGTAGTACAGTCTAGTAGTAGTAGTGCTTATGCAGTTCATTGTGTGTGTTTGTGTTAGTTTAAAGTAGTACAGTACTAGAAGTAGTAGTGCTTATGCAGTTCATTGTGTGTGTTTGTGTTAGTTTAAAGTAGTAGAGTACTAGTAGTAGTAGTGCTTATGCAGTTCATTGTGTGTGTGTGTTAGTTTAAAGTAGTAGAGTACTAGTAGTGTAGTGCTTATGTAGTCATTGTGTGTGTTTGTGTTAGTTTAAAGTAGTACAGTACTAGTAGTAGTAGTGCTTATGCAGTTCATGTGTGTGTTTGTGTTAGTTTAAAGTAGTAGAGTACTAGAGTAGTAGTGCTTAAGTTCAAACAGTACTAGTAGTAGTGGTGCTTATGCAGTTCACTGTGTGTGTTTGTGTTAGTTTAAAGTAGTAGAGTACTAGTAGTAGTAGTGCTTATGTAGTTCATTGTGTGTGTGTTTGTGTTAGTTTAAAGTAGTACAGTACTAGTAGTAGTAGTGCTTATGTAGTTCATTGTGTGTGTGTTTGTGTTAGTTTAAAGTAGTACAGTACTAGAAGTAGTGCTTATAAATGCAGGTCATTGTTTATCCTTTAACACAAATTAATTTCCCCCTTCATTCTTTCATTTCAGTGCCGTCCGTTTTTAGAAAATGGAGTCAAATCGGAGAAGAAAGTGGTGATCCTCACAGAAGCAGCGACAACGCGTCGACTGCCACCTACGCTGGTGCTGCCACCTGGGGCCGTATGCACCAATCGGAGTTAGGGCCTTAACCACGGCTAAGGTATCCCCGCAAGGCTAAATGTGAAAATTTGGTATGCACCAATCGGAGTTAGCACTAACCGCCGACCGTAGCCTCTGCTAAGCTACCCTGACTTCAAATCAGGTTTAACTGCTAGCCAGTGCGGTTAGTGTGGGTGTGTGGGTCTCAATCTATTCAATGCGATCATATTTGACAGAATTAAATACGCAATAAGTGAAATTTTATCAATTTAACCCTAAATCCGAAGCGAAATTCACGCCGCCGCTACATCGGCGGAGATATTAATGTTTTCAAATCGACGAAAGTAAAGTAAACAAATCGCCACCTTCGCAGCGACGTCGATATCCATACTGTCGACATCAAGTAAAAATGGCCGCCGCCGTCGCCGCCGAATCGGCGGGAATTTCTTACGCCCAAATCTATTAAATGCTGTCATATTTAACAGAATTACATAGGCAAATCGTGAAATTTCATTAAATTAACCCTAAAATCGAAGTGAGATTAGCGCTGATGTCGTAACGGCGGCGATATTAATATTTTCGAATCGACGAATGTAAACAGGCACAGAGGGATTTCCCAAATCTATAAATAATTTCACGGTTAGCTATCCGCGGCGGCTAAGACATTCGTGCATACCACTTGACCTATTTCTCCAACCCCCCGCTACCCTGGGGTAGCTATCCATGGCTAGCGCCTTAGCCCCGGCTAAGCCTATCACCGATTGGTGCATACAGGCCCTGGTGCTACCACCTGGTGCTAGCTAGCTAGCGTGGTGCCGCGCCCACGATGCTGAACCAGGCTGTACTTCCGGTGCAGCCGGAACCTGACACCGACGGTCTCGGCGTGAGCCAACTTCCGCCTCTCAACAACCTGCCGCAATGGTCGCGCATCAACACCCTCGACAAGGCGCGCTACCCGAAGACCTTCCCCAAGGACCGCCTCCCTCCGCCCGCCACCACGGGCGACGACGAGGGCCCGCCTGGCGATGACCTCCCGCCGCCGCCGGGAGGAGGAGGGGCCTCGCCCGGTGACGCGGAGTCTCCTCCGGTGGCGCCACCTAGGAGGGTAGGCGGGGCGGAAGGGACGCTGAGGATTCAGCACCTGGAGAAGTCGATCATGTTCCTGCAGGTGCAGCACCAGGATGTGCTCGTTAACCTGCACGAGGAGATCGAGAAGCTGAAGCGCGAGAACAAAGGTAGCCTGGTCTGTTTTGGGAGTTCTTTTCCCTTATTTTTGTAATACTTTTGTTGTTGTTATATTTGTTGATTTAGCAGGGGGGAAGGCTATCGGTTCATGGTGCTGCCGACCTAGTCTCCCAGTGGGGCATCACTATAAAGTCACCATGAATGCGCACTGTTTCAATTCGATACCCTTCCTGATATGACCTTAGATGTTGCTAGGAGTCGGACGTAAAACTTCAACAACCAACCGACCAACTATCTGTGTATGTATATATTATTTATATATATATATATATATATATATATATATATATATATATTCATGCACACACATATATATAGGCCTACACATATATCATATCTATATACACACATATATATATGTGTATGTATATAAATTAGTTCAAATTTGACCGTCCCGACGGGTCTATAGGCGATAACGGCCAGATGCAGCTTGCATACGGTGCTTAGAGCACCTCATAGGTGGCGCCAGTGTGGCCAATGCTGTACTACACAGGGTCAGTTAGATAGGATACAGTGAATATACTATTACATAGGGAACTGAAGATAGATTATAGAGGATATATATATATGTATGTATCTGTAGTGTACGCATTTGCATATTTGATTCAAACCCGCAACCCCCAAGCTTGCGTGCTGGGTGGTGCTGGTGGAGAGGTTATTACACATATATGTATATATATATATTTTAC
>CM059195.1:2956689-3119727 GCA_030323885.1 Branchipolynoe longqiensis
GGGGAGGAGGGGAGAAGAGTGAAGGAGACACGGAGAGTAGGTGATGGCGGAGAGGTGGGGAAGACGGAGAGGAGAGGGGGAGAAGAAGGACAGGAGGGAGATGAGGGAGATATGGGGAAGAGGAGGAGGGGGAGGACTGGAGGAGGGGGAGGAGAGGAGGGAGATCAGGGACAGATGGGGATGCGGAAGAGGGAGAGTAGGAGGACAGAATAGAGTGAGTGGTTCGGGGATGATGGTAATGGAGTGGTATGGCCAACAGCTAAACAATATTTTCCACATCTGCAGAATGTCAGATACAGTGCGCCCACAATAACATGAACTACCTAAACTTCCTACTCCTCCCTCCCCCCCCATCCTCCCATGTCCCCCTATCTGAGCTCTCCCCGTCAACTGGATGCGGTGGCTAATTCGATAAGAATACTAGCTTCCTCATGCAGAAGGTATGGGATTCAAGTTCTCGTCGAGTCAAACCAATGACGTACAAAATTGATACCCGTTGCTACCTAGCCTGATCCTCAGCATTACCAGGATTAGGGAAGAACTGGTTTTCTCCATATGAGGATAATGTGACTGTGGGGGATATCAGGTCATAGTGCTGGCAGCCTGGTCTCCCAGTGGGATAGCACTATAAAAATCGTCAGGCGTGCGCACTGTCACAAGTCAGTTCCCGTCCTGATATGACCTTAGATATTGCTAGGGTGTAAACCCCAACAAGTAAACAAAATTCCCCTCTTCCTTTGTCAACCACCAACTTAGCATCCTGTTCAAGTGAGCCCTTCGGCTCTTTGTTATATTAGATGACTGTCATGTGTAACTATAAGCGGGTTGATTGCATATATCTATATATATGCACACATGTAAATCCTCTGATGTGACTGACACTTGTCAACATCCGGTGGAGCCGAAGAGGGCCGGCCACAGATGGCACCTCCAGGGCAGTTATGGGTCTTACAGAGGATAACAATATGATAATAATGCCATTACATATCTTTATACTTGCAGTATGCGTTATGCATCACACATATATATAAATGTGTGTATAATATGATCCTTTACATATGTGCTTAGTAATAATCCCCCATTATCGCCCATAGTAATAAGGGGTGTTCAGTGGCCACCTGCCACCCCTATAGGCGAATAGACTGTTCCATTTGGTTGCCTCCACACATGCAGGCATCCTGTTAATCCTCACTCATGGCGTGTGGATGGTATTGGGCAGGGGTGGAGGAGCTGGCAGTGTGGAGGGTGATTAACTCACCCCGGACGCCGTGGCCTAATCGGTAAAGTGCTGGCCTCGCGTGCAGAAGGTTGGGAGTTCGGTTCCTGGTCGAGTCAAAGCAATGACTTATAAAATTGAGACTTATCGCTTCCTAGCCTGGTGCTCGGCATTAATAGGATAGGGCAAGGACTGGTTAGCTCAGTGTCAAGATAATGTGACAGTGTGGGGTATCGTGTCATTGGGCTGGTGGCCTGATTTCCCAGTTGGCCAGCACTATAGAGTCACCATGAGTGCACAGTGTCACAAGTCAGTACCCGTTCTGATATGACCTTAGGCGTAAAACTCCATCAACCAACCAACCAACTTACCTCTTGTCTAATGACCACACATTCGACACATGCCAGACTTCCTGTAATTTATGTATTTTAAATGATATTAAGCTATACACTAAGCGGTAAAGAAATGCCCTCCACCCAAGCCACCCACCCACTCATCATTCACCACGGCTATTTCCATTTAACTATGTTAGTTGGGGATTTACATCTTCGCAACATCTAAGGTCATATCAGGATGGACACCGACTTGTGCGCACTCATGGCAACTTTATAGTGCTGCCTCACTAGAAAATCAAACTTCCAACACCATGACCTGATATCCCACACAGCCGCATTATCCTGATACTGAGATACAAAATCCTTGTCCTATTCTAGTAATGCTGGATGCCAAGCTACGTTTTGTTTGTTTGTTGTTGTTTTACGTCCTAACAACATCTAAGGTCATATCAGGACAGACACCGACTTGTGACAATGTGGTACTTATGGCAAGTTAATAGTGCTACCGCACTGTAAGATCAAGCTTCCAACACCATTACTTGATATCCCACTCAGTCACATTATCCTGATACTGAGCTAACCAGTCCTTGCCCTATCAATTGGTATCATAGTAATGCTGAGTGTCAGGCGAAGTTGTGACAAGTATTAACTTGGTAAGTTATTGGTTTGACTCAGCTCAGATTCAAATGCCTAACCTTCCACATAACGCCTAAGCTCTTGCCGATTTGGCCCCACATCCAGTCCTGTGCGCAGGTGCGATATCATCAGTGGCGTATCTACAGGAAATAGCGCCTATGGCAAGCACTGCAATTGCGCCCTCTTTTAATTAACAAATTACGACCCTACATGGAAATTGTCTGATTCTAATCGAAACTGCTCAGTGGAGCACCCCACTGACCACGCGCATTCAAGTGGCACCCAGATCACGTGCCATACCCTAGGTACGCCACTGGATCATACAACATCCACTATATACGATCTGCCTCAATATGGGTGAGCACTTTAGGGAAATGTGGACTTGGTCGTTGATGAGTTAGTAAGTCGTGGACCAGACGCTGACCTAGATCCAAGATAAACAGGTACACAACGTGCAGCTGGGGGCCCAGAGGCCTGCTACCCACAGCTGACTTATCAGGGCGGGTAGCAGCCGAACATTCACAATCATCCCCACACACCCCCTCCCCACCTCCCCACCTCCCCACCTCCCCACCTCCAGAATTCCCGGCAAAATCGCATAAGCATATTCAGCGCTCTACGGAGCGACCCAACCAGCCACGGCTGCGACCCAACCAGCCATGGCTGTGACCCAACCAGCCACGGTTGAACTCGTTTGAAATTGTTTCCACTACAAAGGTATTCGGGGTCAGCGATTGGTTAATAATATATCAAAACAAATGCTCGCTGCCATAGAATTTTTACTAAAATTTAAAAGAAATAAAGAACAATTTGGCATAAACATGGTGCACAAATGCAATATTATTACTTTATTATTACTTTATTCCACCGAAACGAGGGTTAGATATATCATATTGCAAATGGCGGCACCCACAAGGGGCGGCCATTTGCAATCGAAAAGAACAGCTCTGATTGGCTCAAATTATGGAAAGATCCCATTATCGTTTTAGTAGTTTCTTGTTCAGACATAGTTACACATATATATGTATCTTTTGCACAGATTAAAGTGCTTGAAGTGTATTTTTAATTTATCTACATCAACTTCTCTTTAAATCACACAATATCAGGACTTAAAGAATGGGAAACTATTCCTGCAAGGGTAGGCTCAATATGACCCAGTGGTCACCAGTTTTTGCTTCTTTCCTCGCTGTGGACCCTTCTCCAAAATCGACCAACACCAAAATGGCCCAAGCTAGCTAGCACCACCATTGTTGCTTTTTATATCAGTTCATGGTGCTGGCGGCCTGGTCTCTCAGTGGGGCAGCAGTATGAAGTCGCCATGAATGTGCACTGTCCTCATATGACCTCAGATGTTGCCAGGCCATAAAACTCCAACAACCATGTTGTTCTCATCAGGTTTGCGCCATTAATTAAAAATAAATGTCTGCTGGATTTATTTGATAATCGTTGATTAAGCAAGGGAAATTTCCATCGCGGTCTATTCATTTTCCCATTCCACTGCCCCTTGCCCTATCCTAGTAATTCTGAGTGCCAGGCTAAGTAGCGATAATAATTTATTTTTGTAAGTCCTTGGTTTGACTCAGCCGGGTTTTGAACACCTGACCTCTCAGACCGGAAGCCTGTGCTCTTACCGATTTGGCCACCTGCGCTGCAATAAGCAGTCCACTTACAAATAAAATGAAAAGTTATTAAACAAATATCAAAATGATATCAACGAGGTCAATGAGGTCAACCTACACGCGCTCATTGTGGCAAGCATGCTAGACTGGTGGTTTGTATCAGTGGCGCCATCTATCAACAGGCATGACATCTGAAAGTGCCTAAGGCAATGCTGGTTTATTTTTACACCCCCCCCCCCGAGTTTGCAGCAAGCTAAGCTCATTATTTATGTAAATTACCGGACGTGGAACATGCCTGCGATAAAACCCATATAGCGATATAGTGAATGGTAGACAGGAAGTGTGAACACTTATTTGTCTCTCTTTTTGTTGTTGTTGGGTACATTAGTTGTCCCAAGCAAGGGAAATCCCAGTCACAGACAACTGGTCTTCCCCACTCCACTGCTGGTCGATAGAAAGCCAGAGCCTACACTTTTACCAACCCAAGGGATTTTTAACCTCCCACACCACATAGACATGGTATGAGAGCAACTGGCCTTTGATGACGCTTTAAGTTATACACAGCGGTGGAAATCCAAATTGGCAGAGCTGGGGGCATGGGGAATCGAACCGCCGACCCTCAGATTAGGAGTCTGACCTAGAAAAAAGTCAGACACTCTAACCACTCTGCCACAGAGAAGGCCACATGCCAGGCCGTAAAACTCCAACAACCATGTTGTTCTCAGATCAGGTTCGGCCATGATTGTTATACAAAATATATAATTTGCCATCATCCAGTGACTGTTGATTCGACTGAACATTTAAATGGCGGTATCTTGACTTGGCTAGGGAAAGACCAGACAAGGACGTGCAGGCAACAATAGTTGACTAAGGTTACATAGTCTGATAAAAGCATCCACTTTTTAAAAGCAAAAATTTCAACCTACATCCAACTTGGATACTTGTGAACTTATTAAGCATTTGTTGGTGCTTAGAACAGAACAGAGTCAATTTAATAAAACCTGTTACTTCTGAAGCCTTTGAAAAGCATACTAAAATTAGATATGTATGTTTACACTTGAAATATCTCCTAAGTTACTCATTTTAAGGCAACATTACTTCAAACTAAAGTAAGGTAGATTCTAACGATCAGCCTGATATAATTATCACAGAAAATGATGGAAACTCAAAAGCATCGGATTATGCAACTTTAAATAAATACAGTCAGCATCCAGGCCCGAGGAGAAAACAAAGTGAAATAGTAGGCCAGGTGTGTGGGAAAGTTTGTGAATCACTTGCTCGCCAAGAAGTGTACAGAGAGAGCAATGAGCTTTGGCCAATTGCGACCTTACTATAAAAAGGTTCTACATGACAAAATGGTGCTTTCGAGATAATGAGGACTGAAGCTGTGTAACTGCATGATAGCAAAGCAGATAGAACAATATTATTTAAAATATATCTCAGTGGAAAAGACCAGTTTAGAAACAGTTGTGTAATTGCGTGATAGCCTTTTGTAGATAGAACATTTTTACATCCATAACACCTATTCGGTCACTTTGTCAGATGGAACCTTTATATAGTAAGGTCATGCAATGGCGAAATTGGTGTGACAGTCTGTCGAACAATCATGCGAATGGAAAGATAAACTTGTTTAACCTTAAGGCGCAGTGGGCAGGCGGGGCGGGGGGGGGGGGTATGGATGTAGTTCCCACCGAATCACTGCAATGCAAGCATTTTCATGGTTTGTTTGTTGGGGTTTTACTTCCTAGCACCATCTAAGGTCATATCAGGACGGGTATTGACTCAGTGGAACAGTCTACTCGCCGATAGGGGTGGCACCATGACTCGAAATAACACTCAGTCATATTATCCTGACACTGAGCAAACCAGCCCTTGCCTTATCCTAATAATGCCGAGCGCCTGGCTACCAAAACGGGAGAAGGACGTTCTGGTGCTATGACGTCAGAGTTGGGCTGGTGATCGCCTAGTGCGCCTCGCACCCGACAGAGGGCACGTCGGCCCGTGCAAAATGCTGGCTTCACCGCCGGGGCCGGGCGTTCTGCCGGCACTGACGGGCCTCCTACCGTCCACCAGAGTCACTAACCCGCCTGCTCTTGACCTGCATTTGATATATTTTGTACGCCATACAGGAACAACATACTTTCAAACGGCTGTCCCTTCCATCTCCGTGTCTGTCTGTGTCTGTCTGTGTCTGTCTGTGTCTGTCTGTGTCTGTCTGTGTCTGTCTGTGTCTGTCTGTGTCTGTCTGTGTCTGTCTGTGTCTGTCTGTGTCTGTCTGTTTCTGTCTGTGTCTGTCTGTGTCTGTCTGTGTCTGTCTGTGACTGTCTGTGACTGTCTGTGACTGTCTGTGTCTGTCTGTGTCTGTCTGTGTCTGTCTGTGTCTGTCTGTGTTTGTCTGTGTTTGTCTGTGTCTGTCTGTGTCTGTCGGTGTCTGTCTTTGTCTCTGGCTGTGTCTCTCTGTGTCTCTCTGTGTCTCTCTCTGCCTCTCTGTCTCTCTCTGTCTCTCTCTAACTCTTTCTTTGTCTCTCTCTGTCCCTCTCTGTGTCTCTGCCTCTCTGTCTCTTTCCATCTCTGTGTCTCTCTCCATGTGTTTTTCTCTCTCCCGCTGTCTCTCCCTCTGTGTCTCTGTCTCTCTGTATCTCTTTGTCTGTGTCTCTTTGCATCTCCCTGACTCTGTGTCTCTGTGTCTCTCTCCCTGTGTCTTTCTCTCCCGTTGTCTCTCCCTCTCTGCCTTTGTGTCTCTATATGGCTTTGTCTGTGTGTCTGTGTGTGTCTGTGTGTGTCTGTGTGTCTCTGTGTGTCTCTCTGTGTCTCTGTATCTCTCTGTGTCTCTCTGTCTGTGTCATTCTGTGTCTCTTTGCCTCTCTATCTCTCTATTTCTCTTTCTTTCCCTGTCGCTCTGTCTCTATTTCTCTCTGTCTCTGTTTATCTCTCTGTCTCTCTCTGTCACTCTCCATCTCTCTGTGTCTCTCTTTCTCTCTGTGCTTCTCTCGTTGGCTTTCCTCGCGTCGACCTGATTGCTTCCGTACATTATCCATCTCCTATAACACAAACCAGGCAAGGCACAGTTTGGAGAAGAAACTCTCTGACTGGCACTTACGAAGAAGCCCTGTCATTTATTAATAAAAATAAAAATTCTGATGGCAAGGGGATGCAGCAGCAGGGTGCTAGTGCAAGCAGGTCAATGAGCCACCATATCCATGCTAACTGCAGATAAGCGGCTGTCCAGGAGGCTCAGGGGTAAGGTTCCTGTATATGTATATATAATAGGTATATAGATACACACATTCCCAGTTTAATAGCAATTACGATACAGCCTCACATTGTTGGTGAGTTTTGGGTAAAAGTGATCGGCAAACCTTTAGTACCGGCGCCCTAAGTGGGGTGGTAATACCTACCGGAAGTGAACGCTCCCGCTGCCCCACCTTGTCTTACCCATCATGCCTCAGTGAGCCGCTCCCGAGCAGGTGCAGCTCGGAGCTGCTCAGGTGTTTGCTCTAGTTAAGCCTCAAGGCTTGGGTTTCAACCCGCAATCTCATTAGGTTACCGTACGTTTGTTGTTGTCTTACTTCCTAGCAACATCTAAGGTCATATCAGGATGGGTACCGACTTGTGACAGTGCGCACTCATGGCGACTTTATAGTGCTGCCCCACTGGGAGACCAGGCCACCAGCACCATGACCTGATATCCCACTCAGTCACATTTTCCTAACAGTGAGCCAACCAGTCCTTGCCCTATCCTAATAATGCAGAGCGTCTGGCTAGGAAGCGACAAGTATACATTTTTAAGTCATTGGTTTGACTCGACCAGGGTTCGAAGCCATAATCCCATGGTCTACCAACACGGGAGGCGGATGCTCTAACTCATTCGGCCATCCAGTCTGGTGGGGGCATAACTTGGTTGGTTGGTGGAATTTTGCATCTTGGCAACATCTGAGGTCATATCAGGATGGGTATCACCTTGTGGCAGTGCACACTCATGGCAACTTTATAATGCTGTTCCACTGGAAGACCAGGCCACCAGCACAGTGACCCAATATCCCACTCAATCCCATTATCCTGACTCTGAACCAACCAACCAGTCCTTGCCCTATCCTAATAATGCCGAGCGCCAAGCTAGGAAGCGACAGATATACATTTTTAACGCATCGTCCTGATGCCAAACACGGTAGCTTCTTCTTCTATTACTGCAAAGCATCTTCATGCAACGACCTGGAAACTGAGCGGAGCTTCTGCCTAGTTCCAATAATGGCCACCAGTTGTTGTCGTCCTAGGTTCTGACACTTGACACCAGGGGGTGCCGGGGGCTGCTACTGTAGAGTTCTAGGTAGCAGAAAGAGACCAAGTATGTTGTTGTGCAGTCCGATCAGGCTTCACCGAGCTGACACCACGACAGTCACACAATGGTGCTTCGTATTTCCTACTTTCATGGGGTGATTATGGAATATGACAAAAAATTATATCATACCTACAGGAGGCAACGAATTGATGCCATAGAGACATACAAGATAGTTCGAGGGGTATATGATAAAGACACAGTGTAGGAGCTTCCGCCACATGGTAATAGAAACTCAACTACCAGAGGTCACCAATATAAGGTACAGAAATCTAGATGTAAGACGAGACTCCGACAACACTTCTTCACTCAGAGAATAACCGAGATGTGGAACAACCTGCCAAGTGCTGCTGTCCAAGCACAAATGTTAAGGCATTTAAACAGAGACTCGACAAACTGTGGACAAATCAGAACCTGGTGTACAACTATGAGGGGGTTCTGAGAAATACTGATAACTCTTCTACGTATTTATCAGATACAAATGAAGATCTGGACATACAGGCGTAAACCTTTGTCCAGTAGCTACATACCATAACATAACATGAAACTCCCAGTCTTTGCTATAGCTGAATCACTGATAAGCTGCTCTTGCTGTCTGGTTATGCTTTCGCAATTCGATGACTTTGCGTTCCTCCCATTTTTGTTATATAGAGAAACATAGCAATGATGATTAGGTTAATAATAAGCCAGCCGACGTTCTTACCAATCCAACTTCCGGTCTACAGATGGCATTGTATATTTTGTTCTTAGTGAATCATTCCCCACTTGCCATTTTAGAAAGGTGCTTCTTAATGATATGACCTTAGATGTTGCCGGGACGTAAAACTCAAACAACCAATCTTAATGAGTCCGCATTGGTAATTTATCTGGGGCCATATGCATGGAGCAATGTTAGGAGGCAAAACGCGTTTAGCGCGGGATTTCTGGTTTACCGCGGACAAGTTGGTATGCATGGAGCAGTGTTAGGCCTAACACCGAGCGTTTAAACTCGGAAATTCTAACTCTGATCATATCTGGTTTACAGCGGTGTTAGTGTCAGGATGGAACCCAAATCTACTCAATGCTATCATATTTAACAGAATTACATACACAATAAGTGAAATTTAAGCAAATTAACCCTAAAAACGAAGCGATATTAACGCAGGAGCCGCATTGGCGGCGATATTAATCGTTATATTTTCGAATCGACGAACGTAAAGTAAACAAATCGCCGCCGCCGCCGCTTGTCGACGTCAAGTAAAAATGGCTGCCGCCATCGCCGCCGAATCGGCGGGAATTTCTTACGCCCAAATCTATTAAATGCTGTCATATTTAACAGAATTACATACGCAATAAGTGAAATCTTATCAATTTAACCCTAAATTCGAACCGATATTAATGTAGCCGCAGCATTGGTGGTGTTATTCATATTGTCAAATCGAGGGATTTCCCAAATCTATAAATACATTCACGTTTAGCTATCACTCACCGTTTAGGCCGCCATGCATACGTTATCGACGCCGCCGATAAACGGTGATAGCTATCCAGTGTTAGAGGGATAACACCACACGCCTCTAACACTGCTCCATGCATATGGCCCCTGGAGGCTAATTCTCCTGGCGGTTTTATCGAGAACTAGCATACTACTTATATCAGTCTGTCAGTACTGAACATTTATTACAATTGCTCCGAGTTCCGCTGGTCCCTTAGTAAGGACTGAAGCTGTGACCCAGCATGCTGGGTAGTCCGAGTTCCGCTGGTTCCTCAGGAAGGACTGAAGCGGTGACCCAGCATGCCGGGTATTCAGAGTTCCGCTGGTCCCTCAGTACGGACTGAAGCTGTGACCCAACATACCGGGTATTCCAGGTTCCGCTGGTTCCTCAGTAAGGACTGAAGCTGTGACTCAGCATGCCGGGTATTCCAGGTTCTGCTGGTCCCTCAGGAAGGACTGAAGCTCTGACCCAGCATGCCGGGTAGTCTGAGTTCTACTGGTTCCTCAGGAAGGACTGAAGCTGTGACCCAGCATGCCGGGTAGTCTGAGTCCCGCTGGTCCCTCAGGAAGGACTGAAGCTGTGACCCAGCATGCCGGGTAGCCTGAGTTCCACTGGTCCCTCAGTAAGGACTGAAGCTGTGACTCAGCATGCCGGGTAGTCTGAGTTCTGCTGGTCCCTCAGGAAGGACTGAAGCTGTGACCCAGTATGCCGGGTATTCCAGGTTCTGCTGGTCCCTCAATAAGGACTGAAGCTGTGACCCAGCATGCCGGGTAGTCTGAGTTCTGCTGGTCCCTCAGGAAGGACTGAAGGTGCGACCCAGCATGCCGGGTAGTCCGAGTTCCGCTGGTCCCTCAGGAAGGACTGAAGCTGTGACCCAACATGTAGGGTATTCCAGGTTCTGCTGGTCCCTCAGGAAGGACTGAAGCTGTGACCCAGCATGCCGGGTAGTCCGAGTTACGCTGGTTCCTCAGGAAGGACTGAAGCTATGACCCAGCATGCCGGGTAGTCTGAGTTCTGCTGGTCCCTCAGTAAGGACTGAAGTTGTGACTTAGCATGCCGGTAGTCCGAGTTCTGCTGGTTCCTCAGGGAGGACTGAAGCTGTGACCCAGCATGCTGTGTAGTCCGAGTTCTGCTGGTCCTTCAGGAAGGACTGAAGCTGTGACCCAGCATGCTGTGTAGTCCCAGTTCTGCTGGTCCTTCAGGAAGGACTGAAGCTGTGACTCAGCACGCCGGATCACAGCTTCAGGTTACATACGGGAAGTTGGGATTGATGCCATTTCTGGCCCCATCGGTCACTATAGGTCCTATATTTTAAACTCAGTTAGCACCGATAAGTGTATGCCTCCTGATAACCAAACTGCTGTACATATGTTTCTAATGTAGGTTGCAGAGAACCTGCCCTAGCAAATATTTTACATTAGATAAAATACCACTTTGTGTATGTGTATTCACCACCTCCGCCATCTTCCGCCATGTATGCTGGGTCATGGCACCAGTCTTTTTGTAGGGACCAGCGAAACTCAGAATACCCGCATAGTAACCCAGCCTGTCTTCATAGAGATAAACACAAACAGCGACATCCATAGCAACAGATAAAACCCGCTCCCTTTGATCATTTCAAAGAAAATTTAAAAAAAATGAAAATCTAAAAAAAATCCAAAAATTCAGAATCATCCTTTGCAGAATCTCCCCTGTCCGGAAACAGGAAGCATTAACATTTCTTTCTTTTTTCCCTCGTTCTCATCTCAGTCTTAACTCCTTTCCATCTCCTAGGTGGCGCCATGGTCGGGTTAATCTGCAACACATTGTTAGCATAGGATCATGGTATAACAAACAGTATTATATATATATTGGGAAAACTGATTCTATTTAATTATTTACACTGGCTTAATAAATTATGCAACAATCATATATATATATATATACATATATATATATATATATATATATATATATATATATATATAAATATATATATGAGACTGTCTCAAAAGGTGCTAAGCAATATAGGACAAAACTTTGTCCATTGTAACGATCAACATACTATCTGCTTATGCATTTGCTCAGGATAAACTGATTTGTTTTTTACATCGTGTTTCATAATCCCAATGGAATACATATTGATTTGAAGCAAATGTCCTTGTGTTTTCAGTGTAACCGTTTCTGTGCTCTTTTGTGTCAATCGTTATAATGGACAAAAAAAAAAGAGTTAGCACCTTTTGAGACAGGCTCATATATATATATATAAAAGGTCAGCTGCAGTACAGAAGGAACACAAGGCAATAATAATGGGATGAGTACATATATTCTCTGGCAAAGGAATATCTGCCCTTACCTAAAAACAAAGAGAATAAATTATCTGGTGCGACTGATAATGTGGCACCTCCGTTAGTGACGAGGAATCCCAGTGGCAGCGCCACCAGTCACATGGGTGGAGTCAAGCATGCATAGTACATAATAATAATGTCATGGGGTGATGAAAATGGGAAATATTGCGCCTAGAGCTGGACTCAAACCCACATCTCTTTGCATTCCGGGCCAGTGGGCTAACCATTACACCACCTAGGTTCCTTTATATCACCATACTACCCACGCCTACCTGTCTATGTGGCTCCTTGCCTGAGAGGTCAGTGCAGACCACTACACTCGTCCCCCTGGAATTGTAAGTTTTTAATGCTTACAATTACATAAATACAGGCAATGTACTTACATATACATACACAGGGTAGGTTCAACAACTATACAGCGCGTAGCTTTACAGGATCCTGGTCACAGCACCAGGATCAAGGGGTGATGAAAATGGGAAATATTGCGCTTAGAGCGGGATTTGGACCCACATCTCTTTGCATTCCGGGCCAATGTGCTAACCATTACACCACCTAGGTTCCCTTATATCACCATACTATCCATGCCTACCTGTCCATGTGGCTCCTTGCCTGAGAGGTCAGTGCAGACCACCACAATAACATATAATATAAAAACAATAATTCCCTTCCATGCCTTTATACTCACATAATGCGCTATACATCACATATATACATTCCTATACCCTTTTTATTTTGCTGTCGCTGGCCTTCTAACCAGGAGTCATTGTTAAAGTTGCCTA
Organism: Branchipolynoe longqiensis; assembly: GCA_030323885.1. NCBI lineage: Eukaryota > Metazoa > Annelida > Polychaeta > Phyllodocida > Polynoidae > Branchipolynoe > Branchipolynoe longqiensis. Next base: position 2,969,410 of record CM059195.1, read on the forward strand.
GTCTGATAAAGCCATACAATTTCCGAAACTAGGCCACCTACTTTTATTTGATTCTACATAATTATCTAATTTAAATACAGCTGGACTTATTAACCTTGCGTTGCCACATAGGTATGCAGGTATTGCAGGTATAGCAATACCTCAGGGAGTTTGACGCCCCTGCCCTGCAGAGTTGTAAACCACTGCCTTGTGGTTCAGGTTCTTGACGGAACCGAAGGCTAAGGGAGCAAACCCTAAACAGAAAACCATGTCACTGTGGCAGCATTAAGGGGGTTGATGTATGGAACTCCCAACATCTCCCGACCAGTCACTGCAGGGACAAATAGTTTTACGCCTGTCTGGACATGTTCTTGCCAGTGTGAAACCTCTATTTGCTCCCTGAGAGAGTGCCGCTGGTAACTTGCAAAAGCCAGCAGCACTTCAGCACTTTTGCAGGCAGCTTTCATGAAAGCAGTCTTTGTCGCATCGCAACCGACAGCATGATGATGATGATGATGATGATGCCACACAGAAGGCAATACTGAGTCAATTCAATAGAATCTGTTACAGTAAAAACGAATGGTGTCAAAGTGTTGATGTGGTTGTCCTAATTAACTTGGCATATTTGCACTCCAAGTATATTCGAACTTAGCCATTCAGCATTAAAGTTATTTCCACCCAAACTAAGGTTGCTTATATTTATAACAATCAACTTAATGTATTTTTATCTGAACCTTTTTTACAGAACCTCAAATGCATCAGGCTATGCAGCTTGAATGTGATGCAATACTTCCCTGCACTCTCTGTCCAGATGCGAATGAATGCACATAACTGTGAATGTGTGGCTTGCCCTTTGACGGGTCAAAATGCACGACCCACTCTAGCGGACATTCCTGGCAGCTCTGAATGGAAGAGCTCCCTTCCCCTTACGACCCCCCCCCCCCTACATCCCCCATGTTACACTCACCGTACCCCACAAAACACATTCTTATTTCAATCAATCAATCAATCAATAGGATACAGCTATAATAGGCCTTGGACCTGTTAGCTGCTCTTAATTAATAGAAATGGAGACAGTTCTTCAGATGTGGTTGATTGTAGCAATTGTCAGTGGCTCCAAGATATACGTAATGCTTGACCAGTATGCATCCAGTCGAGACTTGAAACAGTTCACCGACTCTGCTCTGGCAAGTCATTCCACAGGTCAACCACCCTAAAGCCGAACAAGTTGAGTCGCAGGTCCAGTCTAGAGTACCGCTTCCTCAGCTTCAGAGAGTGTCCTCTGGTCCTGGTGTTGGGAGTCTTTGATAAGGGGGCTGCCTGTCTTCTAGATACCATGGATATATTTGAATACTTCAATCATATCCCCCCAGGCCTGTCTCTAGTACATGCTTGGGATTTTCAAATGATGCATACGTTGTTCATTTGTTTGTTTTGATATGTTTGGTTGGGGTTTTATATCCTGGCAACATTTAAGGTTATATCAGATCTGTGTCAACTTGTGACAGTGCGCACACATGGCGACTTTATAGCGCTGCCCCACTGGGAGACCACCATCACCATGACCTGATTTCCCAGTAACATTATCCTGATACTGAGCCAACCAGTCCTTGCTCTATCCTAGTAATGCTGAGCGCTAGGCTAAAGTAGCAAGGAGTATCAATGAGTAAGTCATTGGTTTGACGTGGCCAGGTTTAGAATTCCCGACCTTCCACATGGGAAGCCTGCGTTCTTATTGACCGCGTCCAGTCTCAACACAGTCAGTTGAGGATTTCTCAAACCTCAGTTAGATTGGAGTTGCAGGTTGGTTGTTGGAGTTTTACGTCCTGGCAACATCTAAGGTACCTCACTTAGAAGCTGCACACTCACTATTGAATCAGACCTGCCTCGTTCACATTCATGCTGGTTACTGGTGGGTTGTGGTCTGTGTTTGCAATAAACCCAGTTTGGGACAAACAGTCTATCCTAGGTCTGCCACTAGTTTTATAACGTACCCTAAATCTATCCCAGGTCTGCCACTGCTTTTAATGCAGCGGGACGTAGCTCAGCCGGTAGAGTGTCCACCTGTGAAGCTGTCCGTCATCGGATCGATCCTTCTCAGTGGATCCATTTGCAGTTTGTGCTATTTTCTATTCCAACTAGTGGCCCACAACTGGTTCTTCAAAGGCTGTGCTATGTACTGTCCTGTCTGTGGGAGAGTGCATATAAAAGACCCCCTACTATTTATCGGAAAGACTAGCCTATGTAGCAGCAGTGGGTTTCTTCTGAAGAAATATGCCAGAATGACCATATGTTTGATGTCCAATAGCCGATGATAAAAGTCACTGTGCTCGAGAAGCGTCGCTAACTAAAACAAGCTTTACCTTTTTTTGCCACTGCTTTTAAAACTACTGTAAATGCATGCTAGGCTTGCTACCTCTTTCAGAACTGATTCTCAATCTATCCTAGGTCTGCCCTCGATTTTAGAAGTAACCCTGAAGCTATCCTAACTCTGCTCCCTCCCTTATAACTGATCTAGAGTCTATCCTATTTTTGCTATTGCTTTTAGAACCGAACTGTGAATCTGACATATTTTTGTTAATTTTTCTTTTCATTAGTTGATTAAGCGGGGGAATATTTCAATCGTGGACAATTGGTCTTCCTCATTCTGCTTCTCATCGCCCTATCCTATTTAGCAACTCTAGGCTAGGGAACGATAAGTATACATTTTTATGGTCATTGATTTGACTCAGCCAGGATTCGAACATGGTCATCCGAATCCCACGACCTACCAAAATGGGAGGCGGATGCCCAACTCAATCGGCCATCCGACAAAAAGCAGAATAGAACAACTCCAAACTGCGAAAGTGAGAGTTCTATAAATAATCCTAAGCTACATATAGAGAGCAAAAAGCGAGTAAAGAGTAGTAAATGTAAACGAGGAGAGTAGGAGTTCTATAAATAGAACACTCCGCATAGACGCGGAGAGGACGCCCAGAAGGGGGACGCTGCCAAGTGCACTATCAGCAAGCCCGTGTGTTGTTGGAGTTTTACGTCCTGGCAACAGCTAAGGTCATATCAGACGTCCTAACCTCAGCTGACCCAGTCACCGGGTGGCTGCACTAACAATCCCCCGACTAGTTTAAGTAAAATCCACAAAATGTCGCTACATCGGATCAGCGTTTCCTCATTAATTAATTAATTACATTACAATTAAAGTTAATGAATTAAATTATATCCACAGGTGTGGACAGGAGAATATTTGGATTTAGTTCCTCGCCTAGCCATGGCGCCACCGGTCATTGGTCAGGCCCACGTCCCTGTGGTCACTCAGGGCCAGATTTTAATATTATATATTTTACCACTGTATTATAAATATATATATGTATATATATGTGTATAAGCTGTATAAGAATTATGCGAGTATAATAACCCGGAATATCCCTCCTTTCCCTCACCACTCACTCAGATCCATGGACTGATGGAGTCTGTCCTAGTCATCTACTGCTCCAGCCTCCACAACCCTAGCTCCGATGGTGGCGCCACCACCCCTGTACACTGTAACCGCCACTCACCGTACCGCTGAAAATATGTGATTCCTGTTAATGGGATGGGAGAGTAAGCCAAGCATGTTTGGGTGGGGCAACGTCTAATGGTTCTCTCTGTGAAGTTTACACAATCTTCCCAAATCCAGACAACATTCACAGCTTACCGTATCCACTCTGGTGTTAAAGCTGCATATTCCGATGAAGCATCAAATTTTCAAAACCAAAACACTCACCTAGATTTGATTCTACATATTTATCTTAGATACTGGTACAGTTATTAAGCACGTGTTGCGACATAGAAGGGCATAGGGAGCCAATTTAATAGAATATGTTTTTGCATAAGGCTATGGTGTCAGAGTTTTGGCGTGCTTGCCAAAATTAATTTGGCATGTTGTCACTTCAAATATCTCCAAAGTTAGCCATTTAAATTAAAAGTTACTTCGACCTAAAGTAAAGTAGCTTATAATGATCAAATTAATGTATTTATCTCTGAAAATGACAGAAACTCAAAGCCATCGGACTATGCAACTTTGGCATTGGAACTCATTTTTTGGATTGGTGCTTATCGTGGTTTGGAAAAGAGCTCTTCATATTCTGGAGATCGAAAATGTTCAGAGATGTGCAATGAAATTAGTTGCAGTTATAAAGGACTTACCCTATGAACAAAGGCTTAGGCAATTGAAACTTCCTACCCTTTCCTACAGAAGGAAAAGAAGTGACATAATTGAAGTATTTAAAATTATGAAAGGTTTTGATAAAATAGATATGACCCAATTTTTCACCTTGAATAAAAGAGAAGGCAGTCGGGGCCATACTCTCAAACTAGTAAAACCCAGAGCCATTTCAAAGTTAAGGCAATACAGTTTCTAAAACAGGATCATAAATATATGGGCTAGTCTCCCACAAAATGTTATTGATGCCAAGTCAATAAATTCATTCCAGAACAGATTAGAAAAAGCATGGGCTGATGATCCAGGGAAATTTGACCCCTTATTCACCACATGCTACTAATTATTCCTTGTGTTGCTTATTTACTCACACACAAGCAAAAATGAGACACAAATAATGTTATTGATGCTGAGTCAATAAATTCATTCAAGAACAGATTAGAAAAAGCATTGGCTGATGATCCAGGGAAATTTTCCCCCTTATTCACCACATGCTACTAATTATTCCTTATTTTGCTTATTTACTTGCACTCAAGCAAAAATGTGAGACAAATAAGTGTTCACACTTCCTGTCTACCATTCGGTATTTTGCTATTTCACTATTTCGCTATTTCGCTATTTCGCTATATGTGTTTGCATTTTCCCGGCAATCTCACACACAGCAATACTACCTTTAACACACACACACACACAAATAAACCCCACACACTAAACAGCTTGCACAACTACTTGCTGATAAGTTACAGCCACGTGTCAGCCGATAGGGGGGCAGCGCAGGGCAGGTGGCGGACCGGAGGTGATGCAGCCTCAGTGCGCATGTCACGTGAGCAGATTGGTAATGATATAGACGCCATATCGAGATTCCACCAGGTGTCGCCACCGCCACTTCACAGAGCGCCCCCTGGGTGCGGGCCGTGTTAGTTCCCAGTTTATCCGCAGCCACCTGGGGACTGCAATAAATAGACCTTTTTCCGGTGAGCAGCTACGCACAGTATTAGTTCTTGCCAGTACCGACAGAGGGCCAATTGGTGGTGGGAATCCTCTATAAGGCTTTTCCCCCATAGCATGCTGCACAGTGAGCTGTTACCCAAGTATTAGTTCTTGTCACTGCCACCAGAAGGCAGGTTGATGGTGGTGGAAATCCTCTATATGTCCATTTCCCACAGGACATACTGCACAGTGAACTGTTAACCACAACATTAGTTCTTGCCATTGCGAATAGAGGGCCGGATAATGGTGAATGTGGAAATCCTCTATATAACCTTTTCCTCACAGAACAAGTTGCACAGTGAGATGCTAACCACAGCATTAGTTCTTGCCACTGCCATCAGAGGCCGGGTTTGTGGTGGAAATCCTCTACAAAACCTTACCCCCATAGAACATACTACACAGTGAGCTGTCCCCCTCAAGAATAGTTCTTGCCATTGCCATCAGAGGGCCGGATAATGGTGAGTGTGGAAATCCTCTATATAACCTTTTCCTCACAGAACAAGTTGCACAGTGAGATGCTAACCACAACACTAGTTCTTGCCATTGCCATCAGAGGGCGGGTTGGTGGTGGAAGGCGTCTATTAGTGCTATATCCAATGGGCTGGTTCCCTTCTGTATTTCAGCAGACAGGTATCTAATCTACCCATATGTACATTGACACAACCACCAGTTTCAATTAGCAGCCCTGACCTTACATTATTGACCGGACGTGGTGGCCTAATCGTTAGAGCGCGGCCCTCGCGTGCGGAAGATCTGGAGTTCGTTTCCCAGTTGAGTCAAACCATTGACTTATAAAATTGATACTTGTCACTTCCTAGCCAGGCGCTTGGCATTATTAGGATAGGGCAAGGACTGGTTCGCTCATCATCAGGATAATGTGACTGAGTGGGATATCGGATCATGATGCCAGTGGCCTGATTTCCCAGTGGGGCAGCACTATAAAGTTGCCATGAGTGTGCACTGTCACAAGTCGGTACCCGTCCTGATATGACTTTAGATGTTGCCAGGATGTAAAACTCCAACAACCAACCAACCATACACTATTCTAGTATGTGACATTTTGCAGGGGGGAAAAACCATCTAATCTTGTTTTCATTTGATCTATTTCAGAATAGCCTATAATTTTGTAGCATGCAAGGTTAATCCATTAAAGCTGCATAGTCCGATGATTTGGAGTATCTGTCATTTCCTGAGATTAATATATTAGGTTGATCGTTATAATCTACCTTACTTTTAGTTTGAAGTAACTTTTATTTTAAATGGGTTAAATTTGGGGATACTTGAATAGCAACCATGCAAACCTAATTTTGATCTGACTAATATTGATCTGGTTATATGACACTACTGTACCATATTGTTATGGAACTTTTGGGTTTCAGAATTTCACTGTGTTACATGGTGCAAATTGTCTATTAAATTGTATTGTACACCTTATTCTATATACCTTTTGTGTAAATAACCCTGAATTGAAAAATGGCTGGAAGACCAGTGCTTCGACACTGACAAAAGGCTTATTAAGCAGAATAAACATATTTACCCCCCCAACAAACAAAAAAAGCCAAAGCTCTGACACCATAGACTTCTGCGGTAACAGGTTCCGTTAAATTGCCTCAGTATTACCTTCTGTGTGGTGACAAATGTTTAATAAGTCACCAGTATCTAAGTTAGATATGTAGAATCAAATCTAGACAATTGTTTGGGTTTTGAAAATCTGATGTTTTCATCGGACTATGCAGCTTTAAACTTAAGTAATTTTAAACTAAAGTGAGGCAGGTCATAATGTTCAACATAATACAGTTATCAACAAAATTCCAGCAGGAAGTGAAAATGATCTTACTAGGCAAATTTATATGTTTGTTGTGGGGGGGGGGGGTTGATGAAAATGGGAAATATTGCGCCTAGAGCGGAACTCGAACCCACATCTCTTTGCATTCCGGACCAGTGTGCTAACCATTACACCATCTAGGCTCCCTGATGTCACCATACTACCCATCCCTACCTGTCTTTGTGGCTCCTTGCCTGTGAGATGAGTGCAGACTACTCATCATCATCATCATGCTGTCAGTCGTGATGCGACAAAGACTACTTTCATTACTTGACTGCCACTGTCCATTTAGCTCTCTGATGTGAGAGTTGCGTCCATGAGTCGTTTCATGAAAGCTGCCTGCAAAAGTGTTGAAGTGCTGCTGGCTTTTGCAAGTTACCAGCAGCACTCTCTCGGGGTGCAAATAGAGGTTTCACACCGGAAAGAACATGTCAAGACAGGTGCAAAACTATTTGTCCCTGCATGTCTATGTGGTTCCTTGCCTGTGAGATGAGTGCAGACTACTACATGTTTATATATCTGTTGACAGAAACTCCTATGCGATCTGTCTCAGTTTATTTGCGGGGCGGGTGGGTGGTGAAATATTGTGAGTTATGCCTGCCTTGACTGTATCTAGTTTACTACCAGGCACCAGTGGTTGTGATGAGTTGAACTTGTCAGTAGAGTATCCGGTTCTGGAAGAAGGTAGACAAGCTAGATTCTGTGCTGTCGTGAATTGACGTCCCATGCTCTGATGAAAGCATCGAATTTTCAAAACCAAAACAAGTACCTAGATTTAATGCCACATATCCAACTTAGATCCCAATGCACACATTAAACATTCATTGCTGCACACAAAATTCGAAGTCAAATTAATAGACTATGTCACTGCTTCAAGCCTGAGATGATCAACATTTCGGTTAGATAAAAGATTCACCCGGTACTTGTAGTACACGGGTGAACGACAACGTAGTCTAAATACGGGTGAAAATAGCTTTAGTATGGACCAGGGAGTAGAATGTCTGCCTCCAGTATCAAATGGATATTTATATAGGCACAGAGTTGTTGAAATGGGAGAGAATGCAAAAAGACAAGATGGCGGCCATAGAACGCCGTCGATTTCACTTTTAAATCTTATTAAACTAGATATTATATTATATTTTTCAACTCAAAGGTAGTGGGCTAATAATAAGACAGATGTAAAGAATAAATGTTGCTTCTTACATTGTGAAATTAGGCTCTCAATTCATTGACCCGTTTTTTTGACAGCTTTTACATAGGGTTGGTTTGCACCCCTACTGCAGCAGTATGGGGTGAATCTTGTATCTACATTTCGGTGTACTTGCCAAAATTAATTTAGCACATTTTCGCTTCAAATATCTGTCAAGATAACCATTTAAAATAAAGTTACTTCAAATGAATGTAAACTAAATTTTAATGAACAACTTAATATATTCCCTATTCAAAAGAAACAGCAGCAACTCAAAGCCATCGGACTATAAAAGTTCAGTCCATTAAGTTATTTCTTTACTTGCAGCTTTGAAGTTTGACGTTAAACTCTTTGAAGGAAAATAATGTGATGTATAATCTATTATGTCAATATTATTATTCAGTGTTGCAACCTTTGCACGGCTTGCTTGCTCTATGTTGTATCTATGTGTACTCATTCGTAGTTCTCTACCTGTGCATATGTGCCGGTAGAGGCACTGCCGAGCACCCTGGACATCCGCTCACTTGCACGCATTCAGGCCAACCTCCTCCTGGGACTGGCCACACGCAGTTGCAGACCGCCAAAACCACCTCTTTCCCTTTGAAATGTTGACCTAATAAATGATCGGTTGGCCTATTTGACATTGGGTCCAGCAGGAGGATTTCTCTCTCCAAACAGATATTGTTGTCATTGTCCTTGATGGAAGACTATAAATAAACTACAGTAAAACCTCTCCAACCGACCACCTCCACAGATCGACCACTCCCCTATATCGATCACTTTATTTGGGTCCCAAACGATCGCCCATACAATATAATTGTAATGATAAACAAAACCTCCCTAAACCGACCACCTCCCTAAATGGACCATTTAAAGTCGGTCCCATGGTCGGTCGAATTAGAGAGGTTTTACTGTATTACAAAAAACGGAAGTTAGACAGGCTCAGTGAGTGTTCGTGAATTCAATTACCAGACGGGATGGCCGAATGAGTTAGAGCATCTGTCCCCCATGTTGGTAGGTCGTGGGAACGTGGGTTCGAACCCTGGTTGAGTCAAACCAACGACTTATACATTGATACTTGTCACTTCCTAGCCTGGTGCTCAGCATTCTATATGTTTGATCTACACAAATGATATAGTCAACTGTACAAAACAAGATGCCAAAACAAGGTTATTTGCAGATGATACCAATGGCTTCATAACGTCAAATTCACCCAAACAACTAAAACATTCAATTAAAACATTCCTTTCAGATATATTTACATGGTGCAATGATAACAAATTAACAGTAAACCTGAACAAAACATGCTGCACAATATTTAAAAGCAGAAGTACAACCATTCCTGATTACCTAAACAACATAAAGATAAACAATAACATAATAAAAAGAGTCCCATCTCTGAAATACCTAGGTATAATTCTAGATGAAAACCTCAACTGGGATGAACATATTGATAATTTAAATAATTCAATCATTAAAACAGCAAACTCATTCAAAATAATCAGATGACGGGTACATGAGGAAAATAAAAAGTTACTATACTATGCATATGTTTACTCCAATATTCAAGTGTATGGGAGAGCCAAATTATCATCCCTAAAATAGGTACAGACACAACAAAACAGAGCCTTGAAAATACTGTATAGCAAAGACTATCTCACCCCAACTAAATCACGTAATAAAGACCTGGACTTACTTATGGTAACTGACATTTATAAAATATATATTGCCGAATTTGTTTACAAGCAAAAGAATGGCCTCCTCCCTGAAACATCTGATAATCTCTCCAAAGAAAACAATCAGGTCCATTCCCATAACACGCGATAGATAAATAACATACATCACAAACACACTAGAAACAAATATGGCAAAATAACAACTGAAAACCAAGGAACCAATATCTGGAACTCAATACCAGTAGAAATTAGAAACCTTAAAACTATGAAATACTTCTGTGAACAACTAAAGATAAGCTATCTCAATGTATACTAAATCAATTACCAGTAAAGAATATATATAATAGGACATAGTTGTCATTAACTAGTCGCATAAAGGGTATGGCAAAGAACATGAAATTTACCCCTATTAACATATATGCAAAATAACTACTGATACTGCATGTAAGTACATGAATCCATGACACAATATACATATAATATCCCTATCATTACTTTGTTTTGTACTACCTGTGAAGAGCCGCATCAGTATCTCATCATAATCATTAGTTAAAAATGTAGCTTAAGTTTAATCATCTGTTATTGTCATCACTTGTTCATTCATATCATGGACACCAGCTAGATAAGCATCGCTTTTCTGGGATCCTTTCTGCCTGTAAGGAATTCGTAGTCAGTTATTGTATTACCTCAGTTTATTGTAAACATACCTTACACAGAGTTAAAATAAAAGAATTGAATTGAATTGAATTCTTAGGATACGGCAAGGAGCAGTGGAATGAGGAAGACCAATCGTCCGCGATTGAAATTTCCCCAGCTTAATCAACTAATGTACCAAAATAACGAAGGAAAAAAAAGGTGATAATACCCCCCCCTTCGTCCCTGCTCATCTCCCTCCCCCCACCACCCCACAACTAAATTGCGCGGGGTGTTTGGATGTGGAGAGATGGACGAGGGAAACAGGTCTCAGATCGGGGCCATCCATCATGGCGGGTAATCTACGACATATTCCCTACGCGCCATATTTTAATCACATAAATCAATTTGCAATCTGTTTACACAGACGCGTCTGATAGGACATTAGATGTTGGTAGGAAGTAAAACAACAACAACACACACAAAGACAGCTTACACAGTCTCAAGTCCAACTAAGACGGAAAACCTCCCAACCTCACACACTCATCCACACACACCTCACACACTCATCCACACACACCTCACACACTCACCCACACACACCTCACACACTCATCCACACACACCTCACACACTCATCCACACACACCTCACACACTCATCCACACACACCTCACACACTCATCCACACACACCTCACACACTCACCCACACACACCTCACACACTCATCCACACACACCTCACACACTCATCCACACACACCTCACACACTCATCCACACACACCAAAAACCCACCCACACTGATACACACCCACACACACCTAACACACACACCCAACATCCCAACACCCACACCCACACACACCCCACACACTTATCCACACACACCAAAGACCCACCCACACCCACACACACCTACCACACACACACCCAACATCCCAACACCCACACCCACACACTCCTCACACACTCATCCACACACACCAAAGACCCACCCACACCCACATCCACACACACCTAACACACACCCAACATCCCAACACCCACACCCACACACACCTCACACACTCATCCACACACACCAAAGACCCACCCACACCCACACACACCTAACACCCACACCCAACATCCCAACACCCACACCCACACCCACACACACACACACCTCACACACTCATCCACACACACCACAGACCCACCCACACCCACACCCACACCCACCTAACACACACCCAACATCCCAACACCCACCCCACCCACACCCCCACACACCCCCACCCCCAACACCCCTCTCCTCCATGACCCACACTTCTATGCACTGGGTTTGCAATGCAGTATCTGGTGTGCACAGGTCATATTTTAGTCATATGCACATAACATATAAATAAGACTCTTTTATTGGTAGTATAATCTTATTGGATGTGTTTTCAGTGTGATGCCCTTCTCCCACTCCTCATTGGCACTGTGTCAAGTAGTGGTACTTGTAAATAGAATATAAGACATATATAGATATATATATATAATCTACCTTACTTTAGTTACACGTAGATAACAATCTATGGGTCATCGCAGTAGCTACCGGCCGCAGTGGCCGAATCAGTAGAGCGCAGGCTTCTCGGGTGGAAGGTCGGGCGTTCGATTCCCAGTCAAGTCAATCCAATGACTTATAAAATTGATACCTGTCACTTCCTAGCCAGGCGCTAATAGGATAGGGCAAGGACTAGTTAGCTCAGTGTCAGGATAATGTGACTGAGTGGGATATCAGGGCATGGTGTCGGCGGCCTGATTCCTAGTGGGACAGCACTATAAAATCGTCATGAGTGCGCATTGTCATAAGTCGGTACCAGTCCTGATATGACCTTAGATGTTGCCAGGACGTATAACTCCGACAAGCAACCAACCAACTCAGGATGCCACCGGTGTTAACGAGGCAAGTCCCGGACGCTGCGCTCAGAGCTAATTGCCATCTAGCAGAGCTAATTGCCACCTAGCGTCATTCAGTGGTACCACAGGATGTGCTTGTATCTGTGGAAGTGACCCTCGGTCCTGAGGCCACACCTTGAAGTAGGCTCCTGTTACCTGCTGTGTGGTTCCCCAGACCGCTTGTTAACCGAATGAGTAAGCCTCATCTGTAGCAAAGACCCTATAATACTAAGACGGCTCACTCCCTATCTCTCCCGTGGTAATGTAAATTTTGCAGTGCCACCTTGTGGTGGGTTTGATCAGCCCGGCTGTTGGTTGGTGTTTCACATGTAAACACATACAATTATATTATCCCTGAGATAGGTAAGTATGAATACACATCAATATGAAATTGCTATGAACAAATACACATCATCATCAGCATCATCATCATTATCGCCATCATCACACATCTTTCACATTCATATATACATTTATACATATAATATAGCAACTGTTTAACCAAGAGAACAGCCAGCGCACCAAGTGGTGGGTTTGATCATTTTGATTACACAGTACAGGCTGAGTGAGCCGTCTTCGTATTATAGGGTCTTTGTCTGAAGAGAGGCAGGTCTCACAGGACTCCCGCCAGGGGGCCTCGCCCACCCGGGGTGTATGTGGGGTGGGTTGGGAGGAGGTGCTGTGCTAAAAATAGCCAGTAGGCTCTCGTTATGATGGCAAAGCAGAATTGTCGTCGAGTATCAATTTGGTAAGTCATTGGTTGGACGCGACTGGGATTCGCATGCCCGTCCTTCTGCACAGGAAGCCTGCGTTCTTACTGATTCTGTCACTGCGTCTGGTCCTCTTATATAGGTTATGATATATATACAATAGTATGGTATGGTATGCAGGTATTGCAGGTATAGCAATACCTGAGGGAGTTTGACGCCCCTGCCCTGCAGAGTTGCAAACCACTGCCTTGTGGTACAGGTTCTTGACAGAACCGAAGGCTAAGGGAGCAAACCCTGAACAGAAAACCATGTCACTGTGGCAGCATCAAGGGTGGTTGATGTATGGAACTCCCAACATCTCCCCACCAGCCACTGCAGGGACAAATAGTCAGCATTTCCTAGCGAGCCTACAAAGTGACCACACTTGCAGTTTCTTCCACCCACTCACCCTTCTACTTGTCCTTTCTGATGGTGACCTGAGTTACTTCTTAAGCCATGCCAGGCCACATCTCCCCACCCATTTAGTAAATAAACTTTCTTTGTCTGCCTCTGCTTCCTCGTTGAGGCATTCTTCATTTACTCACACAATTCCAACGTTGTCTAATATGATGTAAACATAAAATCTTCGCAACCAAAACACTTACTAAGATTATATGCTGCAAATCTAACTTCGATACTGGGACATTCATTAAACAATTTAGTGCTCTGGCACCATGCTGTTACAAAATAAGGCGTTCTCTGTGGTGGAGTGGTTAGAGTGTCTGACTTTTTTCTAGGTCGGACTCCTAATCTGAAGGTCGGTGGTTCGATTCCCCATGCCCCATCTCTGCCAATTTGGATTTCCACTGCTGTGTATAACTTACAGCGTCATCAAAGGCCAGTTGCTCTCATACCATGTCTATGTGGTTCGGGAGGTTAAAAATCCCTTGGGTCAGTAAAAGTGTAGGCTCGGGCTTTCTATCGACAAACTGTCTAATGGTGAAAACAAGCCTATTCAGGATTATCCATGATAGGCAGTATAAATCTTCAACAACAAAAGGCACATGTCTACCATTTTGGTGTGCACATCAAAATTAATTATACATCTTTGAACTTGAAATATCAGTAAAGCTTATTTCTTCAAATTAATGTTACTTTAAATTAAAGTAAAGTAGATAATAAATAACCAGATTTTGTTCTTTTTATCTAAAATAACTTGGCAGACAATCACTCTATCCACACTCACCTGTTTGTGTGGTTCCTTGCATACTACACTTACATTAGAAAACAGCATTATAAGGTAGTGTATCCATAGACTGTACCCTTGTGGCGCGTTCCTTTGTTCCGTGTTCGCTTGCGACCTTGTGACACACCACACAGACAACGAACCTGTGTTTTGCTTAGCGGCCATTCCGATCAGTTGGACCCAGGGCCTGTATGGCCTTGTGCATGGCACATGTGGTGTACTGACTGGGAACATAGAGAGTGAACATGTTCATTGTCTCTGTGTCACATCACAAGATCACAAACGAACACAGAACAACGGAACACGACACAGGGGAACAGTTTATAGATACACGGCCTACGGAGGCCAAGTGAAACCTGCGCCTGGGCTACCACGTGCATCCCTTTGACCTTGACCTTGGGAGGCTGCTCCAGGGCCCAAGTGTCCTCTGGTCCTGGGTCTGGGGATTCTTCTCCATGGTGGTCGGCTGGCTGTCAAGGGACTGTCAGGGGCACCGACGGAGCGCGCTACAACCCCCCCCCCCCTGCCTCCTTCACTCCCCCCTCACCCCACCCTGCTTCCCTCACCCCGCGCCCCGCCTCACCCCGCTCTGCCATCCTTACCCCTTACCCCGCCTCACCCCCCCCCTCTGTCTCCCACACCGCGAACCCCGCCTCACCACGCCCCAGCCCCCCCCCCCCCCCCCCCCCCCCCGGGGCCCAGCATCAGCAGGGAAATTGGGGAAGGGAAGGAGGTGCTCATACCCTGGAGGGAAACACAGGTGAAGGCTAGTGAGGAAAGTTGGGCATGCACACACTAGACATATATATATATATATATATATATATGTATATATACATATATATAGGCATACATACTTACATACATACAGGAATACATATCTACATACATATAGGTATACATATACATATATATGCTGTATAAGCCATTATAAAAGTATAATAAGGCCGGAAGTTTCCATCTTCTCCCCAGCCTATCTTCTCTCCCCCCAGTCATCTACTAGTGGAGCCTGCTTAACCTACAAACTTCCATCCTACCCTCACTCAGATCCATTGGGGGGTGCCACACGTCTGTGCACGCACCACTGCCCCCCTACATACACTCACTGTACCGCCGGATTTTTCACACATATACACATACACACATACATATATATATACATATACACACATGCACACAAACATATGTACACACATACACACATGCACACATACATACACACATCCATTCATAAATACCTGCATACACACAGACATCGACCCTGAGTGGTGCGGTTAGGTCGGCTTTTAGTTAACCATAGAGTAGTCCTGTCTTCAACTTGTTTTTCGAGTGGGACGTTGCTCAGGCGGTAGAGTGTCCACCCGTGAAACTGTCGGTCATCCTATCGATCCTGCTCAGTGTACTCATTTGCCGCTTGGGCTATTTTCCATTCCAACCAGTGGTCCACAACTGGTTCATCAAAGGCTGTGGTATGTGTGGTCCTGTCTGTGGGAAAGTGCATAGCTGTTTATCGGAAAGAGTAGCCTATGTGGCAGCAGCAGGTTTCCTCCAAAGAAATATGTCACAATGAGTATAACATTTTGTTTGACATCCAATAACCGATGATACCAAAATCAATGCGCTCAAGAGGCAGAGGCGCTCAAGAGGCGGGAGAAGGGGGGAGGGGAGTGGGAGGGGGAGGAGGAGTGGAAGGGGAGGTGGATGGGGAGAGGGAGAGCGAGTGGAGGGGGCGGGGGAGGGGGAGGGGAGGGGGAGGAGTCGGGAGAAGGAGGGGGAGGGAAGTGGTAGGGGGAGGAAGAGGGGGGGGGGGGCGGAGGGGGAGGGGGGACGGTTATGTGCATAGCAATAGCAAACCCTACTGCAGTCGACCAGGAACCAATATCAGGGGTCCTACCGGATATGAGCGTTCTCTCAGCCAATAGGAGCGCGCCTTTTCCCCGCCCAACCTTATTCTGAGTCACGTGGGAGGGGTGGTGGTGGTACCACGCTGCGGCGGCGGTGGTGGTGGAGGTGATGGTGGTGGTAGTGGTGGGGGGTGGGGTGTGGGGGTGCCGGCGATGGTGGAGGCGATGGGGGTTGTGATGGTGGTGACGGTGGTGGTGGTGGTGGTGGTGGGGGTTATGGTGGTGGTGGTGGTGGTGGTGATGATGTCGGTGGTGGCACTGGTGGTGGTGATGGCGGTGATGGTTGTGGAGCTGGTGGTAGTGGTGGCGGTGGGGGCTGTGGGGGTGGTGGGGATTCGAGGGCTAGCTGCCTGCCAATCAAATCATGCCAAAATATCAAGTGCGTGACGACGGCTCTTGAAGGCTGGTACTGGAGCAGGCATCCCCCATAGTGCAGAGGGCGCGCGTCCCTGTCGTTAGTGTCAGTCAGCCTAACCAGCCCAACTCACCGGCGCATGCGCGCGCACACGCACACGCGCACGCAGCAGCGCCGTGAACAGACCGTGAGAGGTCGCTACGTTAAGTTCACACGGACAGATCCGTAGGAGGAGGAGTAGGAGGAGGAGGTTGAGGACGAGGTGGATTTGTATTTAGTGACATCATCTACCTACCTACCTACTATATCTAGTGGCATTCTCCTCTCCCGCGCGTGGGATTCTAGGAGATTCTAGGAGATTCTTGGAGATTCTTGGAGATTCTAGGAGATTCTCGGAGATTCTTAGAGATTCTTGGAGATTCTTGGAGATTCTAGGAGATTCTTGGAGATTCTAGGAGAGTCTTGGAGATTCTAGGAGATTCTTGGAGATTCTAGGAGATTCTCGGAGATTCTTGGAGATTCTAGGAGTTTCTAGGACATTTGTTATTCTTTATTTGATACTTAGGTTCAACTTACTTTCAATATGACGTTAGAACCGGCAAAGACAAATAATGGAGTCGTGGAGGATGGTAAGGCTTTCTTCACAAATTGTATTTTGAATATTGTTATTTAAATTGTCGTCTGTTAATACCCGTACATGATTTTTGGGTAGGCGCACTAGACTACATAAACCTAAATAAATAGCTCTAAGCTCTAGTACATTTATCTGATCGGAGATTTCATCTTCCATCCCGCAACCCCCTGTTGCCTATTGGTCTCTATGAGCCCCCCATCCTTCTAGTGACGCGTCAGTTGTAACCGTTGTGTTGGGTTCTCCCATTTTAATGGGGTTAGGTGAACTATCAATGTGTGAAAACCACCAGATAATATCCTGTATGCCTTCTGGCAAAATGGTCATATGCCTTTCAAAATTCCCTTTAGTGCGACCCAACGCCAAATTGTTATCTATTTCTAGCGATTTGATATGAGCTTTGCCGTATAGAATAACAGGGGCATAGGCTATCATGATTCCTATCAATGTTGCAAATTGTCTTATCTTTGGTTTACTTCATTGTAATACTTGATTTGCCGTGTTTGTAAATTCATCAACTTTCTCTTTCGTTCATGAAATGGTCATATCTGTGGTGTCAATAATGAAAGCCAAACACTTCAATTTCTTTGTAGGTGTTAAAACTGATTTAGTTTCATGTATGTAGAAACCTAACTTTGTAAGTGTCTCACATAGCTGATCGACTGCTGTTTGACATTGTTGTTGTGGTTGTGCTACAGTAAATGAATCATCAATATATGGAAACATACCATGTCCTTTCCTAGCCATGTTGGAAAAAACTGGCTTAAGTAGCTTTGTGAAAATGCGTAGGGCACACGCCAGACCATTTGGCATACAAGTGAACTCTCCCTGGGCTACGAGTAGCCAGAGGCGTAGTACCAAGGTAAAATAGTATAGTTATGCGAATCTTACCCGGTGCAGATGATGGATAACTGTTGTTTTCCCGAGGTACTAGCCTCGGATAATCATGGGCTAGGGCCCGCCCACCCTACCCTACTATGACGTTGGCTTGTGCCGAAACTATGATGTTGGCTTGTGCCGAAACGAAAACATATCAGTATCCATAGAATTTTTAGATCATTTTTATCCTATTAAGTATATAAAAGATTGCTGGTCCCGGATGTGCTTTCTTCTCCCTAGTACCTCGGGAAAACAACAGTTATCCATTATCTGTACCTGGGAACATTCGCATAACTATACTATATATATTTTTGTTTGATTGATTACACTTTTTCAACACTAGTTAAACTTGCAAAACATACATTCACATATAATATCTGTATTTATATTATTGTAGTAGTCGGTACAATAGCAAATAAGGGCATATCACATTATATATAGTATTTGTTTGTTCTGTTGGAGTTTTACATCCTGGCAAGATCTAAGGTCATATGAGGACGGGTAACTACTTCCAACAGTGCACACTCATGGCAACTTTGCGGTACTGCCCCACTGGCAGACCAGGCCGCTGGCACCATGACCTGATATCCCACACAGTCACATTAACCTGATACTAAGCTAACCGTGTCTTTCCCTATCCTAGTAATGCCAAGCGCCAGGATAGGTAGCAACGAGTATTAATTTGATAAGTCATCGGTTTGACTCGACTGGGAATCGAACTCCATACCTTCCGTACCATTATATATATATATATATATATATTATATATTATATATATATATTACCTGTATTACATGTAGTACATGTTATACATATATTCTATATATTACATACACTATGTATTATAATTTATATACATATTATATATAATATGTATATTATGTATACATGAATGGGTGTTTAGTTCCGCAATGTTGGTTTTACTTCTTTAAGACTTCCAATAGCTCAATGAGAACGCACTGAAGACGCAATGCCGCGCAAGAATGAATTCGACTGCAGGGAACTGTGGGTAGACGCTCTGCGCGTTGTTGAATTCAGGTCAGACAAACGCTGCAAACTGGCGCGCAGCCACAGCTAGACCTACAGCGCGTCCAACACAAACGCTACCGGTGCCCAATTACCGCGCTTGGTTGGTTTTTGGAGTTTTTCGTCCTGGCAACATCTAAGGTCATATCAGGGCGGGTACCGACTTGTGACAGTGCACACTCATGGCGACTTTATTATAGTGTTGCCCCACTGGAAGACCATTCCGCCAGCACCATGGCTTGATATCCCACTCAGTCACATTATCCTGACACTAATTCCAACCAATCCTTGCACTATACTAATAACGTCGAGCGCCTGACTAGGAAGCGATTAGTATACACTGGTTTGACTAGACAAGGGTTCGAACCTGTGGGTTCGAATCCCCCCATCTACAATGCCGCTTTAATTCAAACTTCCCTTATTGGTGGAGTCTACTTTCCCCATCTTGTTGATGCGCAATTTTTCTCTCATTGTAAAACTCTCTTTTCGGTTGTCTCTTTCTGTCTATATGTACGTAGCAGACTGCACTGCCCTCTCAGGCAAGGAGCCACGTACATAGGTAGGCGTGGATAGGGTGGTGACATCAGGGAGCCTAGGTTGTGTAATTGTTAGCACACTGGCCTGGAATGCAAGAGATGTGGGTTCGATTCCCACTCTAGGTGCAATATGACCCATTTGTATCACCCATATGACATATATATATATAGATATGCTGCATAAGCCATTATACGAGTATAATAATCTGGAAGATCCCATCTACTCCCCAGCCTCTAAGTCATCGGCTGGTTACCTCTATTCATTAGGTCATCTACTGGTACCACCTGAACTCCCCACGTGGCGCTCATTGCTCGTCAATGCCTCACTGACCATTTAAAAAATTGTTGATACATTAGTTGTTTAAGCAGGGGAAATTTCAGTCGCAAACGACTGGTCTTCCTCATTCCACTGCTCCTTGCCCTATTCTAATAATGCCGAGCGCCTGGCTAGGAAGCGACAGGTATCAATTTTTAAGTCATTGGTTTGACTCAACCAGGTTCGAACCCATGATCCCATGATCTACCAACACGGGAGATGGACGCTCTAACTCATTCGGGAATCCCGTCTGATGCTCACTCACTGCGCCGCTGAATATATATATACATACATATATGTACCAGGAATATCCTCACCTTTTCTCCCTGTGTGTGTGAAAAAAACCAAAAAACAAGCCTACAGCAACAAAGACAACACCCACACACCTCCCTGTATAGTTAGGGGTCTTAAACCACCGAAGGGCTGCATGGTTGGTGTCTGTTTCAGAGGAGAAAAGCCTGGGCTGACTCCTCCCGCCCTCGCCGCCCCCGCCGCCCCCGCCGCACCACCCACTCTTCCGCCACCGCCTCTTCCTCCAGGGGTTGCCTAACACCCCAAGGCCTACCCAGCGGTCCTTCCATCAAAATAAATCAATGGCTCCACCAGGTACCGTCAGTTCATCAGCGAATATCAATACATCAAGTCAGAATTATTGTCAGTACGAGCCATCATTTATTTGTGTCGCTCTGATACAGAAAGGAAGGAAAGCGACTCTTTTAGGGGCGTTTGTAAAATAATTGCTCGCATTCCCAGATTCCTTCCTTTCAATCAATCAATAGTTCCGTCCTCTAGTCAAGGGTTGGATGCAATGGTTCTCCACTTGTCCCGATGGTGTGCTGTTCTGATAGACTGTGAATAATTCAAACCTGTCCACTGTGAAATATTTGTAAACCATGATGTTCTTGGTCTCCCTCTCCCTCTGCTGCCATTCACCTTCCCTTCCAACAATGTACGGTAGGCCTATATTGAACTCTTTACGATTAAAGAATTGTTTGCAGGTTTGTTGTTGATCTGTCAGAAGGGGTCAGGTTCCTATCATGGATATATATACATATATATACATATATATATATATAGTTCATCCAGTTCATCACAGCAAGACCCACCAGGTGTGCTACTTGTCTACTTTCTGACGTCACCTCTGACATGTTGTATATATCACTTCCGGCCGACGCAGCAGCAGACGACATTTAGTCTTCCTCTGCGCAAATTCCCGCCACTTTCCGTCGATATCCAACCACCCCAGGCTTTGGTGGTGAATTTGACTGGCAGCAGACGACATTTAGTCTTCCACTGCACAAATTCCCGCCACTTTCAGTGGATACCCAACCAGCCCGGGCTCTGGTGGTGAATTTGACTGGCAGCAGACGACATTTAGTCTTCCACTGCACAAATTCCCGCCACTTTCAGTGGATATCCAACCAGCCCGGGCTCTGGTGGTGAATCTGACTGGCAGCAGATGACATTTAGTTCCAGCAGACGACATATTTCGCGCGCAGTGTAAGGCAGGGAGGTGCTGCTTGGATCCTTGGACGGCCTAAGACAGGTGCAAACCCAGTACCTCTCCAGGGTTTCACCCCACCCCCCACCCCCACCCCCACCCCCACACCTCGTTCTCCTTTCCCTACTGGAGGCGGCAAATACCTGTTCTCCGTCTAAACCGCTCCATGTTTGTGCCCATCGTTCTGTTGTTGTTGTGTTTTTGGTGATGTGGTTTCCGCAAAACCCAACTTCCATAGAACACCGTCCCTGCCATCCACTCACTGCTATATAGAGTCCCCAGACACAGGCAGCAAGAATTTAATCACCCAATTCATGGTAAATTTATGAATAAACATCACATTTATGACATTGGTTTATTCAGACAGTTATCTCCTTGTGGTTTTCATTATTAAATCATCCAATTTGCTTCAATTTAGCAGTTTGAAAAATTCAATTTGATAATAAAAGATAACACACAACTAAAAAAAAAACTCCTACCAGAACCATAAATCAGAATGTTTTCCTCCACTACTTTGTGCCGCGCTCTATAACTGCCACACACATGGTGGCCAGGTGGCACTTTCTAGACCCCTCTGGGATTCAAAGAGCCACATCAAAGATGAATCTCTCTCCTAAATCTTCCTGTGCCGTGTATGTACTTTCCTGTGTTTATATTCAGTAGGCACTTTCCATTTCAGTCCAGTGCACACAGCACAACTTCTTTAACAAAAAAACGCACTAAAAGCTCTATTGCTCAGTCAGCTAGAATGGTTGGTTGTTGGAGGTTTAAGTCCTCGCAACATGTAAGGTTTTATCAGGACGGGTACCGACTTGTGACAATGCACACTCATGGTAACTTTATAGTGCCCCATTGGGAATGAGGCTGCTAGCACCATGATCCGATATCTCACTCAGCCACATTATCCTGACACTGAGCAAACCAGTCCTTGCCCTATCCTAGTAATGCCGAGCACCAGGCTAGGTAGTGACAAGTATCAATTTTATAAGTCATTGGTTTGACTCGACGGGGAACCGAACTCCCGATCTCCCGATCTCCCGCACGCGAGGCCCGTGCTTTACTGTTTCAACCACCTCGTCCAGTGTGAGCTAGATGGGGTGTCATTTCTAGATTTTCTGATTTAATCGGTATTGAATGTGACCCCCCCCCCCTTACTCCCCTCCGTCCAATGAAAACAGCAAATTTTCAACAGCAAAACACTTATCTCGATGTTATTGTTAACCTACCTTATACTCATTACTTATTGCACTGTGTACACATGAGGGAGCGTGAGGTAGCTCAGGCGGTAGAGTGTCCACCTGTGATAGTGGGGGTCATCCGATCGATCCTGCTCAGTGGACCCATTTGCAGTTTGGCTATTTTCCCTTCCAACCAGTGGGCCATAACTGGTTCATCAAAGGCTGTGGCATGTGCTGTCCTGTATGTGGGTAAATGCATATAAAAGACCCCTTGCTGCTTATCAGGAAGAGTAGCCTATGTGGCGGCAGCAGGTTTCCTAAAAATATATATGTCAGAATGGCCATATGTTTGACGTCTAATAGCTGATGATAAAAATCAATGTACTCTAGAGGCATCGTTAAATAAAACAAACTTTCCTATAAATTATGTAAACAAATATTGTGTAAATACCTATAAACCTGTAACACTTACGGTCGGAAGACCAGTGCTACGGCACTCACATAATATATATATATGAATCAAATTCATTTACCAAAAAAAAACCTGCTTCGCTAATCAGAGAACTAATGCATTGTCCATTGCTTTGTTGCAGGTATGTATCATCTTGAACACAGTTCCCCCTGCATCCATTCTGCCCACAGGTAGGTGTGGATTAGTTTTGTCCATTGTAAATAGCACTTTATTTACACAAGATGGTGGTGAGTACATTAAAGGTGCATAGTTCGATGAAAGCATCACATTTTCAAAACCAAAACAGTTAGCTTGAATTGATCCTACTCATGTTAATTAGATAGCAGTACACATGTGAAGCCTTTGTTGTGGCCTAGCAGGGAATACAATGTCAACCTTGCTGAACCTGTTACTGCGGAGCACTGTGGTGCTAGCATTTTGACATGCATGGCAACATTAATTTGGCATGTTTTCGCTTTAATATTCTACAAATATAGCCATTTATAATCAAATTTATTTCAAACTAAAGGAAGGCAGGTTATAATGATCAACTTCATATATTTATCTATTAAGAAAAAGGTAGAAATTTGAGATGGTCATGGTGAGAGGTGTGGTCATGGTGAGAGGGATGGGCATGGTGAGAGGGATGGGTATAGTGAGAGGGGTGGTCATGGTGAGAGGGATGGGCATGGTGAGAGGGATGGGTATAGTGAGAGGGGTGGTCATGGTGAGAGGGATGGTCATGGTGAGATGGATGGTCATGGTGAGAGGGATAGTCATGGTGAGAGGGATGGTCATGGTGAGAGGGATGGTCATGGTGAGAGGGATGGGTTTAGTGAGAGGGATGGTCATGGTGAGAGGGATGGTCATGGTGAGAGTGATAGTCATGGTGAGAGGGATAGTCATGGTGAGAGGGATGGTCATGGTCAGAGCTCCACCCCCTCCTCATGGTGAGAGGGATGGTCATGGTTAGAAATAGAGTGAAAAATATGATGTAATATTTAATGTTAAACCATCCACCTCACCATAGTCTCACTGTGTTTGTTACAGCCATAGGACATGTTTGTATATTATCCCTGTGGGAACACCGCCATGTTGATTCGTTATGACTGTCCAAACAGCTGACATGTATTACCTGATGAAACTCATGGCTGTACAAGATCCACATTAACCCGTGCCACCTAGTGGCGAAGGTACTCGTGGAGCGTGCTATATAGTCTGTGGCTGTGCTATATACATCTGGGTCTCGCGGCATTCCCTATTTGCCATGCTATATTACCTTATATAGCATCATATTGCACGTAGCAGTTGCCCAGTCCATATACAACAGGTTTTACTCTGCGTTGGACGCTTTGATAAAGTAATGATGGCTATAGAGTATCATGCTATACTACTAGTGAAGTTATGGGACGTTGGTATTCTAGATATCATGTCGCGTAATGCCAGCCTACACTAGACGGAATTCGTGAGAATCGCAATTGAACTCCACCCCCTAACATTTGGGTGGGTACTGACAGTAGAATAGTAGTTTTGCACTTTAGAAGTACAAAGTAGTTGTCCTAATGACGGCTATAAAGAATCATGCTATACTACTTATGAATAGTATTATAGATCTGACACCCCCAAAGACATACTTAGTTACACACTCATATTAATTGGTTCCTCTTTCCGGACGTAGTGGCCGAATGGGTAGAGCGCAGGTTTCCAATGCGGAAGGTTGGGAGTTCTAATCGCAGCCGAGTTAAATCAGTTGAAATGCTATATAATATTAACTTATAAATGTTAACTTCCGGAATTAGAGGAGGAAGAGGAATTGGAAGAGGAGTTGGTGTAGGAGATGGAGGAGGTGGTGGAGGATGTGGTGGAGGAGGTGGAGGATGTGGTGGAGGAGGTGGAGATGGTGGAGGATGGAGAGAAGTTGCAGAAAGTGTAGGACGACGAGGAAGTGGGGGGGGGGGGAGAAGGAAGAGTAGGAAGAACATAAGAAGCATGGTAAGGGGAAGAAGTTGGTGGAGGAAGAAGAAAGAGATGGAGGAGGAGAAGAAGGAGTGGAGGAGGCGGAGGAGGTGGAGAAGGAGGAGGTGGAAGAGGGGAAGAAGAAGGAGAAGGTGGAGGAGGAGGTGGTGGTGGAGGAGAAGGTGGGGGTGCAGGAGAAGAAGGAGAAGGTGGAGGAGAAAAAGAAGGAAGAGGTGGAGGAGAAAAATGAAGAGGTGGAGAAGAAGAAGGAGAAGGAGGAGGTGGAGGAAGAGTGGCTGGAGGTGGAGGTGAACGAGAAGAAGGAGGAGAAGGAGGATGTGGGGGAGGAGGTGGAGGAGGAGGTGGAGGAGGAGGTGGTGGAGGAGAAGGTGGAGGTGGAGAAGAAGAAGGAGGAGAAGGCGAAGGAGGAGGTGGAGGAGGAGGAGAAGGAGAACACCGAGGCGGAAGAGGAGTCTAATGAGGTTAAGGGGGACAAGAAGGAGTAAGAGCTGGAGGAGGGGGAGAATGCAGAAAGGGGAGGAAATGGAGGAAGAAGAGGAGGCGCCGGATGTGGAGGAGGATAAATGGCACTGTGTGGGGAAGTTGTGTGAGTTTTTATTTATTTTTTGTTTTATGTCTAAGCATGAGTGGTGCGGACCGCACTAGGAAGGTGCGCCGTGATAGTTCGCGTGCCGCCCGGCAGGTGAGAACGGTGCGAGTGGGAGGGTGGGACGGTGAGTGGGAGGGAAGCCAGGAGTAACCGGGAAGAGCTGGCGAAGGGCGGCGAGGAGCGGGAGGAGCGGAAAGAGCGGAGGCGGAAGTGGGTGTGTGGGTGGGAGGAAGTGGGGGTAAAGACAGAGAGAGATAGACAGAGAGAGAGGGGGAGCGGGAGAGGGAGAGAGAGGGAGAGGGAGAGTCCGAGGAAGAGGCATAGGCAGAGGGAGAGTGAGAGGCATAGGCAGAGGGAGATGGAGAGGGAGAGGGAGAGGGAGAGGGAGAGGCGGAGGGAGAGGGTGAGGGTGAGGGAGAGGGAAAGGGAGGAGGGAGAGGGAGAGGGAGAGGGAGAGGGAGATGGAGAGGCCGAGGAAGAGGCATAGGCAGAGGGAGAGGGAGAGGGAGAGGAAGAGGAAGAGGGAGAGGGAAAGGGAGAGGGAGAGGGAGAGGGAAGGGGAGAGGGATAGGGAGAGGGAGAGGGAGAGGGAGAGGGAGATGGGGAGGGAGACGGAGAGGGAGACGGAGAGGGAGACGGAGAGGGAGTGGGAGAGAGTAACTGGCTCCTGTTATAGAACCTGAGCTCATACTGCTGTGTGCTTCAGTTGATTTGTTTTTTGGGTGTGCGAGTTTCTTTTTGCCCTGAAGCCAAAATGCTGCCCACAACTAGAAATAAGCAGGTCACCTATTACTGGGAGCTGTGTGTAGGCCGAACCATGCCCGCCTCACTCTGTCTAACTAACTGCGCCTGGCTGTAACCACACTGACTGTAGACACAGTCCGACTGGCTGGAAGCGCTATGAATAAGTTGGTTCGTTGTTGGAGTTATATGTCAATTCAATTCAATTCTTTTATTTTAACTCTCTGCAAGGTATTTTTACAATAAACTGAGGTGATACAATAAATGCATACAAATTCCTTACAGACAGAAAGGATACCAAAAAAGCTATCCTTATCTAGCTGGTCTCCATGATATGAATGAACAAGTGATGACAATAACAAATGATTAAACTTACACTACCTTTTTATGATGAGCTACTGATGCGTCTCTTCACAGTTAGTAAAACTGTCCTGGCAACATCTAATGTCATATGAGGGTGGGTACCAACTTGTGACAGTGCACACTCATGGTGATTGTATAAGTGCTACCCCACTTGGAAATGAGTCCGCTGCCACCATGACCCAATATCCCACTCATCCTTATCACATTATCCTGACACTGAGCTAATCGGTCCTTGCCCTATCCTATTAATGCCGAGTGCCAGGATAGGAAGTGACAAGTATTAATATTGATGTCTTAGTCTAAATCCAATTAAAAATCTCTGGTGCGAATGAATATGGGAACGCGTCCGTTAGGGATAGAGGAGACCGGTTGTGCCACCACTGGTCAGAATGAGGTGGTCAGGATGCACAAAGTAGTAGATACAGTACCAATAATAACAACACTAACAATAGAGTTCCCTTCCACACCTTTATACTTGCATCATACATATACATCACATATATATATAGTAAAACCTCTCTAACCGACCACCTCCACAGATTGTTCACTCCCCTATATCGATTGCTTTATTTGGGTCCCAAACGATCACCCATATCATAAACAATCAAACAAAACTCCCAAAATCGACCACCTCCCTAAATGGACCATTTAAAGTCGGTCCCATGGTCGACCGATTTAGAGAGCTTTTACTGTGTATACATGAATAAAGCGAGATATCTATATCAGGCGAGACAATTTTTGCTTCCCTTGACCTAGATTTCAGTCCAGCCATTTCCTTATCAGCTTTGACCTAGTTCCGCTAATCTCCAACGCGGGCTGACTAAGAGGCTGCCCTGGTCACCACCCCGCTCCCGCGGAGGTGATTTGGATCCTCGCTGCCCTGCGGAGAGTGCATTACCTCGGGTAACGGGCGACAGATCACTCCCCACGGGCCCCGAGCATCTGGATGTTACCATGGCAACAGAATGCACGCTGACACAACCCGCGTGGGGGCGCGCAGGGCGTGGTGGGAGCTCACGGAGCAGCCCGGTGCTAAGAGGGAGCTGCTCGCGTTAGATAAATCAGCGCGCCGGGTTCATCCACCAGGGAGCCACCCCTGCAGTGGGAATGAGCCGGGCAGGTACCGGAGGATGAAGCAGTAGCAGGCGGCAGGCGGCAGGCGGCAGGCGGTAGGCGGCAGGCGGCAGGCGGCAGGCGACAGGCGACAGGCGACAGGTGACAGGTGACAGGTGGCAGGTGGCAGGTGGCAGGCGACAGGCGGCAGGCGGCAGGTGGCAGGTGGCAGGTGGCAGGAGCCATACATAAAATCTTAAAGCTGCAAAATC
This sequence comes from Branchipolynoe longqiensis, assembly GCA_030323885.1. Classification (NCBI taxonomy): domain Eukaryota; kingdom Metazoa; phylum Annelida; class Polychaeta; order Phyllodocida; family Polynoidae; genus Branchipolynoe; species Branchipolynoe longqiensis. The sequence goes on from CM059195.1 coordinate 2,997,530, forward strand.
CAATGAAAGCGTCATATTTTCAAAAGCAAACATACTGGCCTAGATTTGATTCCACATGTCCTATAGCTGGTGTTAGTACTCATTTGGTACAGCGCGCTAGAAACATTAAAGTTGCATAGTCTGATAAGGTTTTGAGTTTCTGTCGTTTTCTGAAATAAATATATCAGGTTGATCACTATATTTTACCTTACTTTAGTTTGAAGTAACTTTTATTTTAAATGGCTGACTTATGACATCTTTGAAGTGCAAACATGCCAAATTAAATTTGGCAAGCATGCCAACAATCTGACACCATAAGCTTCTGCAGTAACAGGTTCTAGTAAATTGCCTCAGAATTCCCTTTTCTGTGGTGACACATGTTTAATAAGTCCACCAGTATCTAAGTTAGATATGTTTTCATCGGAGTATGTAGCGTTAAGTCTATTTAGTAACATGTATCAAAAGTCATTGATTTGACTTGACCAGGGATCCCACGATCTACCAAAACGGGAGACGGACGCTCAACTCATTCGGCCATCCCATCTGGTCAGGTGGGTGTGGATGTGTGCGTGTGTGTGGGTGTGCGTGGGTGTCAGTGGGTGGGTGGGTGTCCATGGAGGTGAGGGTGGGTGTGTGAGTGTGCGTGTGTGGCTGTGGATGGGTTGGTGTCCGTGGGTGAGGCTGGGTGGGGGTGGGGGTGGGTGGCTGGGTGTGGGCGGGTGTGGCTGTGGGTGTGTGGGTGTGCGTAGGTGTGTGCGGGTGGGTGTGGGTGGGTGTGGCTGGGTGTGGCTGTGGGTTTGGCTGTGGGTGGGCTGCAAGGTTCACTGGCCACACCTCATCCGGAACGCCCAGACATGACATTGTCTCACCCCGTACGCTACACAATGGCACCTCCACCAATTATCGCTCAGCGGGTCACGTGGCCTGCGTGACGGAGCGAGTAGTCGGGGAACTACTGCGAGCGCCCGCCTGTGGAAATTAAGGGCAGCATAGGTTGTGTGGAGCGCTGTGCTGGGTGGTGGGAGGTGGAGTGTGGGTGGTGGGATGTGGGATGTGGGAGGTGGGAGGTGGGAGGTGGGAGGTGGGAGTTTCTGTCGTTTTCCGAAATAATGGGTGGTGGGAGGTGGGTGGTGGGAGGTGTGGTGTGGGATGTGGGTAGTGGGTAGGAGGTGGTAGGTGGGAGGTGGTTGATGGGCGGTGGGAGGTGGGAGGTGGAAGAGAGGACCACACAGAGGTGCAGCATGGGATCAAATATCAAGGCGAAAGGAGCAGGAGGCAGAGACAGAGTGGGCTGCAGAGGGGAGGGACATGTGAGGTTCACATGTGATTGTGGAGAAGATGAATTGGGAGGAGAGGGGACGGGGTCAAGGGTCCGAGGTCAGGGTCACGCGTCAAGGACAGGTGGTGTCGGGAGCGGATAAGGAACGTCAGACAAGCAGGTCTTATTGGGTAGAAAATTGGTGAGAATTGGATATGTGGAAGTGTAGGCATTGTAAGGCGATGAGCGATACTCAAGTTTGTGTGAATGGAAATTATTGCAGCGACTTGTATATATATATATGATCTCTGTTTTAAGAAATAGTAATAGCAATAAGTAATAAAGTGAGCTTAGACTCGGCGCTCCTGATATCTATGTTCTGTAATGGATATAACTTTGGAAAATATTATGTGTTTCTGAAATTATTTAGACATCATCATCAATCCTTAACCGTGAGGCTCATTAAGGCACCACAAATGACTTGGCAGCCAATTTTCTCCAGTTTCTCTTATTCTCCACTGCCCTCTGGGACTCGCGAAACTCCATGCCTGCCCATTCCTTGATATTGTCTTCCCACCTCTTCCTTTGTCCACCTTTTTTTCTTTGCCCTTTCAATGTGCCTTGCAAGATAAATTGGGGCAGACCTGATGAAGGGAAATATGGGCTGCAGTTTGCAGTTCTTTATGATTGTCAGGAGATCTTTGTGTGGTCCAATTGCCCACTGCATCTTGGCATGGATTTGCTCATTGGAAACATGATCCTTGCACTTTTCTTCTTTGGAGCTCTGCTGTAAGGGTTAGTGATTCATATGTCACCACTTTCTGACCATGGAAACAATAAAATAAATAAATAAATCGATGGATAAATAATTATAAGTACATTGATAATTCAAACTCTTAGTCTTAGAGGATATAGGTGCTAGGTATGGTATATACAAGAGGTAAACTTTAAACTTAAAATCTAAAACTAATGACCACTAACACAGCAAGGTGAGGGCAGTCGGTGAAAGTAACTGTTGGTAACCAAGCAACTATCCGATTGTAGAACGAACAAACTCGCAGAGGGTCAGGGGATGTTCGAGAATGCTTACAAACAGAGAAAGAATGCATGCAGTAGATCGCTACACACCAACTGAAAGTGATAAAACAAGGGGAACCACGAGACTATTACTGTCTAGCAGTGAAAACAAGTCATTCGACTTAACAATTATGAGCAGCATAAATAAACCCATCACAAAAAAACAACCAACAACCCAAAACACTAAATAAAAACACATCGTCCTCTCATTTCTTTGTAATTGGGTGACATAATTAGTGGTTACATTATTATCTAATACAGCCTATCACCACAGCTGACCCTGAGGAGGGCTGGGCGATGGTGGCTGTCAGCACATGGTATCGATATATATGTGTATATATAGTGGGAAATGAGCAACTGAGTCACTGAGCAAGGTCTCGGGTAACTGCTCGTAATTCTCTTAGCACACACAATAAAGCAGGGACTGCGTTAGTACCGCCAACTCACCTACATCCTACTCGTCGTGTATGCATGCACAGAAGTATTCATGAATGTATAATGAGCTTGTCTCAGAAGGTGATAAGTAATATGGGACGAAACTTTGTCCATTATAATGATCAACATACTACCTGCTTATGTATTTGCTCAGGATAAACTGATTTGTTTTTTACATTGTGTTTTATAATCCCAATAGAATACATATTGATTTGAAGCAAATGTCGTGATGTTTTCAGTGTAACAGTTTTTGTGCTGTTTTGTGTCAATCGTTATGCCAGACAAAAACAAAATTAGTTATCACAGGCTCATATATACATATTAGGCATCTAAATATATGTGAAGATTTCAGGCGTAAATCCCCTTAAACGCCAATCCAAAGATGCAGTTTAAATAAACAAATTTCACCTGAAAATAATTATGATTCTCACTAATTCCGCTTTTCTCATGATCACATGATTATGGAGCAACGGACAAAAAAGTAGGAATTTAAAAAAAAAAGAATTTTTAAAGGATTGATTCCAGTGTTTAGCTCAATTTTTGAATTGGTGTTTATGGGGTTTTGCGCATGAACTCTTCATATGTAACTTCATACATATATAATTATCTGTCTACTTATATGCATTAGCTTATATACCTATTTAGATATGCAAATAGTCATAATCATCACATTTTAATGACGTATAAATGCATTTATATATATATATGCATCTTAAGCATGTATCTAAATATATAATGTAAATACATAATTATAATATGTACATATATTTAATTTATTTTTAATTACGGATAATTCGATTTGTCATCACTTACAAATGCATTTATATTATATCTAAATATAAGGCATAACCGCCTGGGGTCAGAGGTCAGAGGTCAGCAGCAGGTAGTGGTGTGGAGTAGCCTCAGGCATCATGACCACTGCCCTTCCACATGCCTCAGCTCTCCGCCCCTATGTACCCCCATCCCCCTACACCCCCACCCCCCGCTGTGTGCCATAACCTATAATTGGGCGATAATCGGGGGAAGGTACAGTTGATGCCTTCAGCTCATTACCCGTTTCCTTCATAGCGGGGCAGGTTTGCGGAAGGCTATTTTGGGGGGAGGGCACGCAGACCTTGAACTGCCTTGCCCTGCGTTAATCTAATCCAAAGTGTTGTCTCAATTTTGGTCTCATGTTGTTAAAGGTACCCGACTGTCTATACAGTAAAACCTCTCTAAATCGACCGACCATGGGACCAACTTTAAATGGTCCATTTAGGGAGGTGGTCGGCTTAGGGAATTTTCTTTTTTTTATCATTACAATGGTATTGTATGGGCGATCGTATGGGACCAAAATAAACTGATCGATATAGGGGAGTGGTCGAGCTGTGGAGGAGTCGGTTAGAGAGGTTTTACTCTCTGTGTATACAGATATATATATATATATATATATATATATATATATATATATATAAGACGGGAGTGGTGTACCTTAAGGGACCAGCGGTAAATGAATGCAAGCCGCTGAGGTCAGGTGAGAAACCATGAAGAAGCCACAGGGTGACTACTGATAGAGTAAACATTCAGGTAGCCATGGAGACTGGCCATTCAGGAAGCCATAATGGGACCCAGCCTTGCTTTCAAACCGTCAGGAAGCCATAATGGAAGCCATAATTGTTAACAGGCGTGTTATCAGGTACTTCAGACGGCCACCTTCTGTAATCAGCTATGATGGTCGGTTGTTAGAGTTTTACATCCTGGCAACATCTAAGGTCATATTAGGATGGGCACTGAATTGTGGCAATACACACGCATGGTGCCTTTATAGTGCTGCCCCACTGGGAAATCAGGCCACCAGCACCATGACCCAATATCCCACTCAGTCACAATATCCTGACACTGAGCTAACGAGTCCTTGCCCTATCCTATTAATGCCGACCGCCTGGCAAAGAAGCGACAAGTATCAATTTGATAAATAGTATCAATTCTGTGAAGATAACAGCTTTGTTGGAAATAGGATTATGAGGCATGCTTTAAGGCAATATATTAAGTTGCCTATATCATTGCACCCCGATTATGTCTTTATTTGTTATTTTGGTATTTATATTTGAAGCTCGCGTAAAAGCTATATTGAAAGAAGCTCAGTGTGATCACATTAAAGTCACATTGTCCGATGGGTTTGAGTTTCTGCCATAATTGGTTGCTTGGTTGTTGGAGTTTTACATCCTAGCAACATCTAAGGTCATATTAGGATGGGTACTGAATTGTGGCAGTACGCACCCATGGTGCCTTTATAGTGCTGCCCCACTGGGAAATCAGGCCACCAGCACCATGACCTGATATCCCACTCAGCCACATTATCTTGACACTGAGCTAACCAATCCTTGCCCTGTCCTATTACTGCTGAGTGCCAGGCGCGGAAGCCACAAGTATAAATTGTGTAAGTCATTGGCGTGACTCAACCAGAAATTCACAGCTGACCAACTATTGACAAGGCTGGGGTTTCCGTGCACCCAGGAGGTCACAGCCGGGGGCTGACCCCTGTGTACCACGTGTTTCCGGTCCACCACTCATGACCTTTACAGTTCACACCTGCCATGATGGGGATCTCGCACCCTTCATTCAGTCTCCACAGGTAGGATCACACCTACTGAGTCTGCAAGTAACGGCTTCTCAATGAGCTCTGGCAGACTGCTTGCATCTGACCTCTGACCTCTGACGTCACAGCCACATATTGTGCACGGGTTAAAGCTAGGCTCCGCATCAATCCCTGGACCAAAATTGTGTTGAACTGTCATTATATATTCAAGGTCTCTGACTATATTCAGAGACCCTGTATATATATCTATGTTCTCTGATGTGTTCCAGACTCATGCACAGTCCCGTTTCAATATAGGGCTGCCATCTGGTGGAATCCATCTGTACCATTATGCGGTAAACCATATCGATGGCGCTATCTAATGGCAGAGTTAACCACACTCGAGGTTACGTGACTCAAAATAGATGCCACTCTGGTTAAAGTGACCAAAGTTAGTAAAAACTGTCAAAATTGATATGAAATGTGCATGGTCGGCACAAAAAACATGCCTTTTACAACCCATACATAGAGTACGATGATGTGTATTGGCAGTATCGATTAACAGAGGAGTAGTGATCAGAACAACATTAAAATTAACTGCAGTTTGGTATTATATATAGATACATGTATATACCAGACATATTGGCCAAATCTGTAAAGCACAGGCTTCCCATGCAGAAGGTCGTGAGTTCGAAACCCCGGCCAAGTAAAACCAATGACTTACACAAATTTATCCATGTCACTATCTAGCCGGGCACTTGGCATTACTAGGCTAGGACAAGGACTGGTTAGCTCAGTATCAGGACAATGTGACTGGCTGGAATAATATTAGGTCATGGCACCAGATATAATGTTCCATATATATGTAAAAAGGTAACTAAGGTGATGTTTATTCATTCCCCTGTAGGTATGGGATAACACAATTCCCTTGTAACCAGTGGCGCCATCTACTTTTCTTTTTTGGACACTACTTTGCAACCAGTAGAAGTCAGTAGGATGAATAATCAGAGTTAATTTCTTTGATAAATGTCACTTTTACACTGGAACGCTAATGACAGATGTCTATTGTGACACTGACAGTCCAACCAGAGACGGACAGTGCAGGACATTTGTGACAGCTATCTGCCTCTGTGCTTGCTTGTGGGGTTGTTCGTCACCTTACGGCAGTTACCCGCTGCAGAACTGCAGCAATATAGAAAGGCACCGATAAATCAGTCCAATCTTTGGTTGAAAATTAATCTTCAGTAGGGACGGTTGTAGAAGCTGGGGACATCTTTACAACATTCAAAACGGCGAAGTGTTGGGGCAGCCCCAAATCTTTCTGGTCCGGTGGTAGCAGAGCACTTGTATCCAGTCGACAGCAGCAAGGGTTTAGGAGGAAGGGACGGGCAAAGGGGGATAAAGCGGTTCCAGCAATGAGAACAAAGCGAGAGAAAGGATAAGGTACAGGGCACCACCCAAGTACACAACTCCACTGGGGGGATAAGTATGTCTGGGAGAAAAAAAAGGGTAGAGTCTAGGAAAGAGAAATGAGAAGAGTTGAGTCAAAGGACCGCATCTATTTGCTCTATGGTGACCATCCAGTGAGCCAAAGACACAGACAGAGTAAGAGTAGAAAGTGAAATGCTGGCAGGCTCCCCCTCCTGTAACTCTTTCAGACATAATCAAGGAGGAGCGTGGCCAGCGGAGAGGAGATCGAGAGAGGTGTTGACGAAGTGCGGTCCGGATAGCAAATGTGCCTCTCTTTGTGTACTGAATTTGAGCTTAAATAAACAGTCCCCATTGAAATCAAAGAAATGAACAAGGTGACAGAAAATCAGTTAAGATTGAGACACAAATTTGAATAGTGGTTATAAGGAGATCTATGGGGTAATATAAACATGGTGGCACATGATTGGTTAATGCTGACATGATAAATGAACATGGTCAGAGAAAAAAAGAAGAGATAATAATATATGGTTGGTATACACATCTGGGGCCATATGCAGGAGTCGGTGATAGCGAGCCAATACGGTGTTTGGCGGGTATCACCGTTTAGCGGCGAACACGTGGCATGCAAGGGTCAGTGTTAGGCCTAACATCATAAGCTTAAACGGGGTTACGCTAAATGTGATCGAGAGGTGGTTTAAGATTGGTGTTAGGTATCGATGATGCCCAAATCTATTCAATGCTATCATATTTAACAGAGTTACATACTCAATAAGTGAAATTTAATCAAGTTAACCCTAAAATCGAACCGTTATTAAGGCTCCCGCCGCATTGGCGGCGTTATTCATATTGTCAAATCGACGAATGTAAAGTAAACAAATCGCCACCGCCGTGTCGACGTCGACATCCATACTGTCCAATGTCAACCAAACATGGCCGCCGCCGTCGCCGCCGAATCGGCGGGAATATATTACGCCCAAATCTATTAAATGCTGTCATATTGAACAGAATTACATACGCAATAAGTGAAATCTTATCAATTTAACCATAAATTCGAAACGATATTAACGTCGCCGCCGCATTGGCAGCGTTATTCATATCGTCGACTGGAGGGAATTCCCAAATCTATAAATAACTTCACGGTTAGCTATCCGCTCCGGCTAGTACATTGGTGCATACCGATCTCCAACCGCCCCTACCCCGAGGTAGTTAACCGCGGCTAGTGCCTTAGCTCTGGCTAAGCCTATCACCGATTGGTGCATACGGCCCCAGGTTAGTGGTTATAGCCAGGCATTCCTCTGCTGGAATTAGATACAACATTCACAAGGCCGTAGCCAGGAATTTTTGCTTGAGTTTCAGATTTGGTTGGGGTGGGCGGATAAATTCTGGGAACGACGAGTTCAGAAGGAACGAGATACTACTGGGGTCTTCGGGTATGCATTACGAGGAAATTTTGAAATTCTAGAGGCTCTGAAATGCGTCTCCAGCCATTTTATGAAGGAGCAGCCAGTGCAGGACTAACTATCAACCAGCGTTATTAAGGTGACTAGGTGTTGGTCTCTGACCTTTACATGTAACAGTTGTTAATGCAACACGACACAGACTGCATTAGTTCACGCCGGGAGTTCCCCGGAACCAGCAAATGTCATGTTTATATTTAGGGTGATATGCGGCCTGATGAGCATGACTCAGCGTTTCCGAGTGTCGCCACTAATTAGAAACGCTGTGCTTATCTTCAGTGTGTGGGAGTGTGGGATAAGCCTCATACCTCGTCCAGTACTGCCGTGGTGTCATACTTTGGAAGTCTGTATCAGAATTTCTGCAGCACCTCGTATTTCTAGGTGTTCATGCAGACAAGTGCTCACATGGCTCAATGTGCTCACATGGCTCAATGTGCTCACATGGCTCAATTGTTCAGTTGAGTTATGTTTCATTTAAAGCCAGGTACATGAGTTATGTCAGCTGGGACACGGACTTCTCCCCTTCTAATGTATAGAGAGGAGTGTGCTGTACATGATACAACACAGGCTTCTCCCCTTCTCATGTACAGAGTGGAGCGTGCTGTTCACAAGACAGCACGGACTGTTCCCCTTCTAATGTACATAGTGAAGTGTGCTGTACACAAAACAGCACGGATTGCTCCCCTTCTAATGTACAGAGTGGATTGTGCTGTACACTATACAGCATGGGTTACTCCCCTTCTAATGTACAGAGTGGATTGTGCTGTACACAATACAGCACGGGTTACTCCCCTTCTAATATACAGAGTGGAGTGTGCTGTACACAATACAGCACGGGTTACTCCCCTTCTAATGTACAGAGTGGTGTGTGCTGTACACAATACAGCATGGGTTACTCCCCTTCTAATGTACATAGTGGAGTGTGCTGTACACAATACAGCACGGGTTACTCCCCTTCTAATGTACAGAGTGGATTGTGCTGTACACTATACAGCACGGATTGCTCCCCTTCTAATGTACAGAGTGGAGTGTGCTGTACACAATACAGCATGGGTTACTCCCCTTCTAATGTACAGAGTGGAGTGTGCTGTACACAATACAGCACGGGTTACTCCCCTTCTAATGTACAGAGTGTGTACACAATACAGCACGCTCCCCTCTAATTACAGAGGTGTGTGCTGTACACAATACAGCACGGGTTACTCCCCTTCTAATGTACAGAGTGGATTGTGCGTACACTATCAGCACGGATTGCTCCCCTTCTAATGTACAGAGTGGAGTGTGCTGTACACAATACAGCACGGGTTACTCCCCTTCTAATGTACAGAGTGGATTGTGCTGTACACTATACAGCACGGATTGCTCCCCTTCTAATGTACAGAGTGGAGTGTGCTGTACACAATACAGCACGGGTTACTCCCCTTCTAATGTACAGAGTGGATTGTGCTGTACACTATACAGCACGGATTGCTCCCCTTCTAATGTACAGAGTGGAGTGTGCTGTACACAATACAGCACGGGTTACTCCCCTTCTAATGTAGAGAGTCGACTGTGCTCAACACAATACAGTACGGGTTACTCCCCTTCTAATGTACAGAGTGGAGTGTGCTGTACACAATACAGCACAGGTTACTCCCCTTCTAATGTACAGAGTGGAGTGTGCTGTACACAATACAGCATGGGTTACTCCCCTTCTAATGTACAGAGTGGTGTGTGCTGTACACGATACAGCACGGGTTACTCCCCTTCTAATGTACATAGTGGAGTGTGCTGTACACAATACAGCACGGGTTACTCCCCTTCTAATGTACATAGTGGAGTGTGCTGTACACAATACAGCACGGGTTACTCCCCTTCTAATATACAGAGTGGTGTGTGCTGTACAAAATACAGCATGGGTTACTCCCCTTCTAATGTACAGAGTGAAGTGTGCTGTACACAATACAGCACAGACTACTGTCTCATCAATATGTTTACTACGATTGTTTCGACGGCTGGAAGACCAGTGTTCTGGCACTGACAAATTGTATGTTGAAAGGAATCAACACATTTGCCAACAAAAATACCCTCAGGTATGTCAACACCTTTAAAGTAAAGCTCCCCATTCACACAGCCTCCATTGCTGTCAGACACTGCTCCCTTCCCCACACATCAAAGTGAAGTACTTGGTCGATGCGGTGGAGGTCCTCCTCCTACAACTTGAGGAGTGCTAACGCAGCCAGCTCCCGACCATCCCCTCCCCCTCTCTCCTCCTCTCTCCTCTCTCCGCTCTCCTCTCTCTTCTCTCCTCTATCCTCTCTCCTCTCTCCGCCCCTCTATCCTCCTCCCTCTCTCATTTCCCTTGTCTCCTCTCTCGTCTCTCCTCTCGTCTCTCGTCTCTTGTCTGTCCTCTCTCCTCTCTCCTCCCCTCTGTCCTCTCTCCCCTCCCCTTCACTCCTGCCTCTCCCGCTCTCTCCTCTCCCCTCTGCCCTCTCTCCTGTTCCCTCTGTCATCTCCCCTCTCCCCTCTCCCCTCTCCCCTCTATCCTCGCTCCTCTCTCCCTGCGCACCCTGTTCAGATCGCAGTAAGTGCGTGAGGAGAAAACAAGACATAACTCAACTCATACCTCATCTACCTCATCTACCTCATCTACCTGGCATATAGCTCATCTACCTTATTGGCATAGCTTATCTACCTGCCTGACATAACGCATCTACCTGCCTCACATAACTCATCTACCTGCCTCACATGACTCATCTACCTGACTGACAGAGGTCATCTCACTGACTGAAATGACTCATCTACCTGACTGACATGACTCATCTACTTGTATGGCATGACTCATCTACCTGACTGACAAACCTCACCTAACTGACTGACATAACTCATCTACCTGACGGGCATAACCCATCTACCTGCCTGACATGACTCATCTACCTGCCTCACATAACTCATATACCTGCCTCACATGACTAATTTACCTGACTGACATAACTCATCTACCTACCTCACATAACTCATCTAACTGACTTGGATAACTCATCTACCTGCCTAATATATCTCATATACCCACCTCACATAACTCATCTACCTGCCTCACATAACTGATCTACCTACCTCACATAACTCATCTAACTGACTGGCATAACTGATCGACATGCCTCACATAACTGATCTACCTACCTCACATAACTCATCTAACTGACTGGCATAACTCATCTACATGCCTCACATAACTGATCTACCTACCTCACATAACTCATCTAACTGACTGGTATAACTCATCTACCTGCCTAGTATATCTCATCTACCCACCTCACATAACTCATCTACCCACCTTACATAACTCATCTGTCTGACTGGCATAGCTCATCTAATTGCCTAATAGATCTCAACTACCCATCTCATATAACTCGTCTACCTGCCTGACATAACTTATCTAGCTGGGAAGCGCTGGCCTGTGTGTGGCTGGAAGTTGTAGGAAGGCGTGAGATACCGGATGTAAGCAGCACATCTGTTGAGGCGGTTAGTCCCCAGGGGGCGCGCTGTGCCGGAAGTGCCTCTATTTATAATCTGCTTATCAGGCATGCACACTAAATAAGACACTGGCAATTGTAGGTGAAATTAATTGAAATTACTGATTTTTAAATCCTGTGAATAGGCAGGGTTGGGGGGTTGGCAGTTGGGGGTTGGGTGTTGGGAGCCAGGAGGTAGTTCAATTAATTATTATTTGGTTTAAGAACAGTTCATTCTGTTCTGATGTTCTGATGAATTAGCAAATTAGCGAATATGTTATTATTACTTCAACTGCCTGCCTGGTTATTTTATCTTGGTTCCTTTTTTGTTGCCTTGGGAAAATAAAATAATCAGTAACACTTGCTGTGCAGTAGAAACGTGTTACAAAGGAAAAGGCCTAACATATGCAATTGTTTCATACAATTGTATTATCTATTTATACCCCTGTCACACTACGACGTAACGAGCCAACGTGAGCCTAACGTGACGATTTTTCGTCATTACGTTGCCATACGTTGGGTTACGTTATGATGACGTCATAATGACGTTAGAGTGAGGTAGAGCTACGTCATGTTACGTCGTGTTACGTCGGCACGCGTCAAGGTTTTGAACCTGTTCAAAACTTTTGACGTATCTCGACGTGAGGCCGTTACGTCGGGATGACGTGACAATGACGTTAGATAGACGTTCCGCGATCGCTATAGCAGCGTAAGTGACGTTAGAGTCACGTTATGTCACGTCAGACCGACGGCCCGGGTGGGAGCAACGTGTGGGCAGCGTTTTGCACGTTACGGTCATGTTACGGTCACGTTACGGTCACGTTACGGTCACGGTTACGGTCACGTTACGGTCACGTTACGGTCACGTTACGGTCACGTTACGGTCACGTTACGGTGGCGTTACGGTCACGTTACATCCACGTCGCACCCGTTACGGCGACGTTACGCTCACGTTACACTAACGCCCGGTCACGTCGCCAATTACACCTCCCCCCTAACGTTGTCACGTTACAGCTAAGGTCACGACGTACACCAACGTTACTTTCACGTTACGCTCACGTCCACAATTTGCATATTACGCCGATAACTTCGACGTGATATCATTATTTTCACGTTGTGGTTACGCTGACGTAGTCACGTCGTAGTGTGACAGGGCCATTATCAAGGGAACGAGACGTAGCTCAGGTGGTAGTGTCCACTTCTGAAGCTGTGGGTCATCCGATCGATCCTGCTCGGTGGACCAATTTGCAGTTTGGGCTATTTTCCGTTCCAACCAGTGGTTCACAATTGGTTCATCAAAGGCTGTGGTATGTGCTGTCCTGTTTGTGGGAAAGTGCATATAAAAGACGGAAGTGGTGGAAGCAGGTTTCCTCCAAAGAAAAATGTCACAATGACCATATGTTTGATGTCCAATATCAAATGATAAAAATAGATATGCTCTAGAGGGGTGTTAAATAAAACAAGTTTTCCTTTCCTTTTATCTAGTTGTCTAAGTGCTCTGTAATGCAGTAGACTGTGGGAGTGTGGCAGCAACCAACAGACCAAACTGTGTTTTCTTCACGGGGAGAATATTCCGCGTGGATTGAGTCACGTCCTCCTGCAGGCATATACATCCCTCTCCCCCACGGGCCTCGCTCTCTCCGCCACACCCCTACCTCTCCCCCCTCCTTGAGATGAGGTGGTGCCTTCCAATCTTACAGCACAGACATTACTCACCGAGACCCCCACATTCAGGGGAGGCTGAAACAGAAGTATAGCAAGCACTAAAGAGACTTGCACTTCCCACGATAAGTGACTCAGTCAGTACTTACTTACTTGCGTTTAACTGCGCAGGAATCTATCCAATTATTTCTCTCCAGCTGGAAACCGTACATTCCGGAGTATAGTTACCACTGCTGTGTCATTGGATCTATTAGATATCAGGTATGCGGTATATATTTGAAGACTTCAGGGCCGTATGCACCAATCGGTGTTAGGGCCGTATCCGCGGCTAAGGTAGCCCCGCATGGCTAAATGTGACAAATCGGTATGCACCAATCGGAGTTAGCGCTAACCTCAGAATTTAACCTAGGCTAAGCTAAACCACTTTCTGAGTTGGGGTTAGGGCCTATCCGGTGCGGTTAGTGTGAGTGTGTGGCTCTCAATCTATTGAATGCGATCATATTTAACAGAATTACATAGGCAAATCGTGAAATTTCATTAAATTAACCCTAAAATCGAAGCGAGATTAACGCTGATGCCGTAACGGCGGCGATATTAATATTTTCGAATCGACGAACGTAAAGTAAACAAATCGCCGCCGCCGCCACCGCCGTGTCGATTAGGCCCAAATCTATTCAATCCTGTCATATTTAACAGAATTACATACGTAATAAGTGAAATTTCATGAAATTAACCCTAAATTCGAAGCAATATTAATGCTGCCGCCGCAATGGCGGCGATATTAATATTTATATTTTCGAATCGACGAACGAATGCAAGCAACCGCCGCCAGTATGGAAAGCGACGTCGATGCGGCGGCGGCGATTTGTTTACTTTACGTTCGTCGATTCGAAAATATAAATATCAATATCGCCGCCGTTGCGGCGGCAGAGTTAATATTGCTTCGAATTTAGGGTTAATTTCATCAGATTTCACTTATTGCGTATCTAATTATGTTAAATATGCTAGCATTTAATATATTTAAGCCTAATATATGGGTACAGATGCAGAGGGAATTCCCAAATCTATAAATAAACTCACGGTTAGCTATCTGCAGCGGCTAAAACATTGGTGCATACCGATTCACACATTTCTCAAACCCCCCGCTACCCCGAGGTAGCTATCCGCGGCTAATGCCTTAACTCCGGCTAAGCCTAACCCTGATTGGTGCATACGGGCCCCAGGCGCAAAAAAAACGGCCATTTGGGCCGAAATAAAAGCACGACTTTCAGATTTGAACTGATTTTTGTTGTTGCATTTGTTCTATTGTTCAGTTACATTTTCTATTCACGAGCTTTATGTTAGAGTGGGTTAGATGAAGTAAATGAGTCGGATCTGATTGTTTTGAATAAATCTCTTTCATAGTACCTCCGGATTAGTAATTCATTTGTATGTATTAGATCATTTTTATTATTTAGAGTTTTCTTATTCATGAAAAATGAACAACAGTATGTGACCTCACTGTAATGGCTGGGAAGTGACTGCTTTTATACTTTTGAAAAAGGTTGTCAATATCCAATATTGACAACATTATTCAAAAGCATAAAAGCAGGTGAAGAAGAAGAAAAAAAACCAATAAACAGATATAGCTCTTATAGAAGATATATTATATACATACATATCGATCACTTTATTTGGGTACCAACAATGACATTGCTAGGATATTCTAACTCCCTAAACCGACCACCTCCCTAAATGGACCACTTTAAGTCGGTACCATGGTCGGTCGATTTAGAGAGGTTTTACTGTATATATATATATATATATATATCTGGCTTCAAAGAACAACTCTGCTTCCAGTCCAATGGTGTCCTGACATAGGAGGTGTCCTGTCCTTGGAGGGACAATCAAATGAAACAATAAGCGTTTGTTCATTGAAAAACATTCACGCACGTCAGGGATTTAACGATTACAGGGGTTCGCTGAAGACAGTTACTGTCAAGACACTCCAACCATGGGGAACGGACAACCAAAGGCACTGCAATGACAGCCAGGTTCAATACCCACCCATCCACCCGCGAATAAAAAGAAGATATAAAAATTCTTTTTATTGTAACAAATCTGGTAATAAGAAGTTTTAAAAAATCATTATAATATGATGTCTAAGATTGTATTCTACCTAATTTCTCCTCAGTTGTGTCTACATTAAATTGTATTGAAATTAACTTAAACAGAACAAATTGTGGTTGTTAGCTTCCAATAGTTTTCTACCTGAGTTCTCCTAAATGGTGTCTCCATTAAATTGTATTGAAATTAACTTTTATTTAAACCAATTGTCGTCGTTAGCTTCTACCCGTATTCTCCCTGATTTCCCCTAAATGAAGCCTACATTAAATTGAACTGAAATTAACATTAAAAGAATGTTTCTTTGTTAGCTTCCAATTGTATTCTACCTGAGTTCCAATAAATGGTGTCTACATTAAATTGAATTGAAATTAATTTCAAAATAATATTTTTGTAGTTGTTAGCTTCCATTTAGGAGGTGGTTATCGCTATTTTGTTGTTTACTACATCCATGTCAGTCATCGGCCTAATCACTCCAGACACGATGTTACAGAGAAGCATTGCCTTACTGAGCACCAGCTGGTTCTGTTTGAGAGCGGTGCCACCAGTAATTAGGCTTAGGCTCCACCAGTAAGTAGGCTTAGGCTTAGGCTCAGGTGTTGACTTCTGCTCTGGAACTGTCAGACACAGAGTGTGTGTCCAGAGTGAGGCTGAGCTTCTTCTCTCCAGGTGCATCGTCTTAGGTGGTCAGAAGGATGGGCCTAAATGTAGCCACTTCTCGTGACGCTGACTTTGGGGCCATTCAAATATTACGTAATACTTTGGTATAACAACATACCATTAAAAAAGATATGGTAGAATTTGTAAGGTACCTGCAATAAGTACAAAAGCCTCATCATCAACAAGAACACCGTGGGAAGGAAGTCTTTCTGTCCGAGGAGTCTAGCTCTTTAATACAATGCCAGCATGCATAAGAAGTCAATCAAACTGCAGTGTACACTCATTCAGAAGACAGCTTGACAAGGTATTCGCAGCAATAACAGATGAACCACAGATTCCAGGATACACCCAGCTAATGCCAGCAGATTCAAATTCATTACTGCACATAACAAATCTGATCAGAGCCGCCTCACAACATGTAGTGGGCCCTGATGGTGGAGTTTCCCACTTCGCCTGAGCATACAGCTCAAACACTCTCATCTAATCTTTGCGGCGGGGGTGGGGGGGGAGGGTGAAGTAATGTACGTTTAAGCGTTATGTGTCATTACAAGAGGTTGGGGGGTGTATTGAACAGCGTTGCGTAACACAATTTTAAAGCTGAACAGACTTGTTGAACAACTCGGTCTGAGCTCTTCAATACCCCTGTATGTTACGCGGATATCTCCAAGCATTACTTAATATTTTGGGAATGAATGGTCTAGCATTATGGAGGTTACAAAGGGGGTGAATGTGTGTCTAATTTCGACAAAATTAGCATTACGTAATATTTGAACGGCCCCTTAGACAAGCAATGCCACACATACCCTGGTGGTGATATATACATGAAGGGCACATGCAAATACTGGGAGGTAGTAGTTCTAAATAGTTGTGGGCGTATTGCACTTGCACTCATTTATTTATTTATTCATGGACAATTTGAAAGGTAGGTTTTTGAACCTAGGACTTTGCTAGTACAAAGTGAATGATTTTAATAACAGAAATACATGTATCAGCGACAAGTGTACCTGTCTTCAGTGACCCGAGTGATCGGCGAGACCTTGCCATGTGTGAACAGTTGTTCAAACTGTATTTGTCTCATTGGAATATCCCTCTGATAACAGGACACTTGCTATATCAGGACAACATTGGTCTTGATGCAGAGTTGTCCATTCAAGACAGGTGCTAACTGTAGAAGACTAACCTATTGCAGTAGTCCGCAATGAGACCCACTACCACCAGGTGGCAGTGGCGATTACATTGAGGCATGTTTGCTAAGAAGAAGCGACAGGTAGCAGCACGCTAGCATCAGCAGTCCCCCGGGATGAATTGTTCCACCTATTGCTACCGGCCAAACCCCGCGAGGGAGGTTACACGATACCCAGCTGGGCAGTGACAAGTCATTCCGATTCTGACCTTGGCAGAATAAACCAGGGAGTGCCCTGGTGTTTGAAGCAATCTCATAATTACTATTTTATTCCTCAAGTGGAGTAGGACATGGTCCATGACACTTTCATTTATGTGGGTAGCCTTCACAATGAAGATCACCATTCTAACTATTTATATTTGAAAGAGAATATTTGTCATTCAAATAAAAATTCAATTCAAGATCTAGCCAAAAACATGGGAATACATATTACACCCTAGGTATCCCAGACTCTTGTATGTGATGAAGAAACATAGCATATTAAACAGCATAAAACACTTAGTATATCCAGTATGAGCCATAGCCACAGTCTTGCACATCTAGTCTGTCCTCTTCAACCTTGAACACCTGAAGGTCAAAAAGGCCAGTCACAATGGCTCATAATACAAAGTAATCCCAAGTAAAGGTCAATGTCGAAGGTCATATCGGAAGGGAATGTCATTAGAGTAGGTCAGGAAGTACAATCACTTACAAGGACTCAGTATACAGAAGATTCCCTAGAGAAGGTCATAGTTTTTCATAAAAGGACTTTAGACTGGGAACTCCCAACAGAAGGTAATACGGAAGGTTTCAAAGGACAGTTTCCCCACAAAAGGTCATCCCCACAAAAGGTCATCACCAGGTACAGTAGGACAGTGACAATAACAGTGTGACAAGGGCTGATAAGTACAGTAGGACAGTGACAATAACGGTGTGACAAGGGCTGATAGGTACACTAGGACAGTGACAATAACGGTGTGACAAGGGCTGATAAGTACAGTAGGACAGTGACAATAACAGTGTGACAAGGGCTGATAGATACAGTATGACAGTGACAATAACAGTGTGACAAGGGCTGATAGATACAGTAGGACAGTGACAATAACAGTGTGACAAGGGCTGATAGGTACACTAGGACAGTGACAATAACGGTGTGACAAGGGCTGATAAGTACAGTAGGACAGTGACAATAACAGTGTGACAAGGGCTGATAGGTACAGTAGGACAGTGACAATAACAGTGTGACAAGGGCTGATTGGTACAGTAGGACAGTGACAATAACAGTGTGACAAGGGCTGATAAGTACAGTAGGACAGTGACAATAACAATGTGACAAAGGCAGATAGGTACAGTAGGACAGTGACAATAACGGTGTGACAAGGGCTGATAGGTACAGTAGGACAGTGACAATAACAATGTGACAAGGGCTGATAAGTACAGTATGACAATGCAATAACAGTGTGACAAGGGCTGATAGGTACAGTATGACAGTGACAATAACAGTGTGACAAGGGCTGATGGGTACAGTAGGACAGTGACAATAACAATGTGACAAGGGCTGATAGGTACAGTATGACAATGCAATAACAATGTGACAAAGGCAGATAGGTACAGTAGGACAGTGACAATAACAATGTGACAAGGGCTGATAGGTACAGTATGACAGTGACAATAACAGTGTGACAAAGGCTGATAGGTACAGTAGGACAATGACAATAACAATGTGACAAGGGCTGATAACTACAGTATGACAGTGACAGTGGGTTGTAATTGACAAGAAACCAGCTGTCAGACGATGCAGTCGGTGCAGGATTACCAGCGCCACAAGGTGGATACAAAAAAGGCAGCGAGTGAATGAAGCCTTTGTTTGAGTGCTTGTTGGAATTTGTACGTCCTAGCAACATCTAAGGTTATATCAGGACGGGTACTGACTTCTGATGGTGCACACTCATGACAACTTTATAGTGCTTCCCTACTGGGAGACCACCAGACCACCAGACCACCAGCACCATGACCCAATTTCCCATTCAGTCACATCATGCCGATACTGTGCTGGGAATTGAACGCCCGACCTTCCTCATGGGAAGCCTGTGCTCTACTGATTCAGGAACTGCATCCGGTTTAAGGCACGAGGCTAGTAGATTACCCATGGCCGTAATCGATTAACACGACCCGAGCGACTCGGGTCACTCGAGTCGTCAGAATTTCAAATCGAACACGTCGAGTGGAGTCGAGAAATACACGTGCCATGTGCAAAATGACCCAACCCCAGTAACCCACCTCTTGGCTGGGGTTTGCTAGGAGCGGTGACATCACATTTGTGCTGGTACCTGTAGGATAACAGCTACCAGTACAGGTCCTACGTGTTGTTTTAATGCTTTATTTTTTAATAACCCAGATTGTCAGCTTCTACAAACATAAAATACTTTAAATCCTATTTTGTTGTACATATATCGGTTACTGAAAAACAAAATTAAGTTTCAGATTAAGCCACAATTTTCTCCACCCTGAGCATATTCGTTTATTCAACCCGAGTCTGTAGGATGTGTGCATGCGCCAAACAGTGGCTCAGGTGACCCGAGTTGATTAATCGAGTACGCCCCAGCTGATTATATATACAGAACAGTAATCATTTCCTTTTTTTCCCCGGGAAGCCACAGTGAGTGTACAGCATCAGGGTCGGGTTGGGTACACTGACAGCTAAGCACCAAAGTGTGTATGTGTGTGTGTGGGGTGGTGGTGGGGGGGCGGGCACGGTGGCCGAATCGGTACAGCGCGGGCCTCACGTGCGTCAGATTAGGAGTTCGGATACCGCTCGAGTCAAACCAATGACATATAAAATTGATGCTTGTCGTTCCCTAGTCTGGCGCTCGGCATAATAGGATAGGGCAAGGACTGGGTAGCTCAGTATCAGGATAATGTGACTGAGTGGGATATCACCCCCAATAGCCTATGTTTACTTTTTGCGCTGGTGGATCGTTAAACAAAGAGTGGGATATCGGGTCATGGTGCTGGCAGCCCGATTTCCCAGTGGGGCAGCATTATGAAGTTGCCATGAGTGTGCACCATCACAAGTCGGTACCCATCCTGATATGACCTTTGATGTTGCCAGGATGTAAAACTCCAACAACCAACCAAGCAACCAACCAGAGTGTGGACCCTCAAAAGTGGCTGGCTACTGGAGGAGAACTGAGTTCCGCAGTGCACACACTCCGACAGTGGGCTGTCCAGATTGTACCACCACCTGGTGAGTACAGGCAGTACTACTGATGGTGGTGGTGGGGGGGGGGGGGTTCGGGGGTTGTGGGGGGGAGGTGGTGAAGGGGATGCATACAACTATTCCCCGCCCTCCGGCCCTCCTCACGCTCCCCCTCTCCACCAGTCGGCGCCACCCTGAGAGAGCAGGGAGGTTGGAGCTGCCCTGGAGCAGCGAGTGTAACAGTTCCCAGCCCCCTTCCCCTCACCCCCCCCCCCCCACCCGCCAACACTCACACACACACTCTCTCTCCTCATTGGCTATACTGGCTCCCTCACCACCCTCGTACCGCCAAGAACAGTTGCTGGACCCCCGTCCCCCGTCCCCCATCCCCCGTCCCCCGACCCCCGTCCCCCGTCCCCGTTCCCCGTCCCCCGTCCCCCGCCCCCCGTCCCCCGTCCCCCGTACCCCGTCCCCCGTACCCCGTCCCCCGTCCCCCGTCCCCCGTCCCCCGTCCCCCGTCCCCCGTCCCCAATCCCCGCACTACACATGCGTCTTGTGCTTTCCCAGTAACACCTCCATCCTCTCTACCTTCCCCCCTTCCTCGCCACCTCCCCCCTCCGCCCTGCCACCTCACCCT
Source organism: Branchipolynoe longqiensis (assembly GCA_030323885.1). Taxonomy (NCBI): domain Eukaryota; kingdom Metazoa; phylum Annelida; class Polychaeta; order Phyllodocida; family Polynoidae; genus Branchipolynoe; species Branchipolynoe longqiensis. Next base: position 3,018,641 of record CM059195.1, read on the forward strand.
CTGAGCTGCTCGTCAGACGATATGAACGCGTGCCTAAGTCCCGTCAAGAATGTGGTGAGCACTCCTCTCCCAACACACATACAAATATATATAGGTATATATATATAAGTATATATACGATGCTAGCTGTTCTATCCTAGCTACACCCTGGAGCTGGGTAGCTCGGAGCTGCTCACAACTGCTCACGGCAACTCAGACCTGCTCAGTGCTGTGTTAATCAGAGCTGATCTGACCTGGTAGGAGCTGCTCAGAGCTGCTCGGAGCTGCTTTGATCTGCTTGGATCTGCTCGGATCTGGTCGGAGCTGGCGAGAGTTTCTCATGCCTGTGTTGGGCTGCCCGGAGATTCTCATGGTAACATGTAGCTGGCCAGATCTGCTTGCAGCTGCCTAGAGCTACTCAGAGCTGCCCAGTGCTGCTCAGAGCCGCAGAGAGCTGCTCAGTGCTGCTCAGACATACTCATAATTACTCAGAGTTGATTCGTTTTGGCGAGCTGATGGTAGCTACTTTATGCCGATGCACAGACCTGCTCACAACTTACTGTTTCTGATCAGTATTGCTCACAGTGATTTCAAGACATAACTACTCACGGTTATTTGGTGTTGCTAAATGTTGCATAGCCCTACACATAACCCTTCGGTTTTGCTCAGATGTGGCCTATCGACTCCCATGAATATGCATATGCATATAGATACTTATCACCAGCTTTGTACCAGACTAAACTTGTGCCTTCTTTCTTGTGGGCTGGGCCTACAGCTGCTCTTTGGGCCAGCCTATGGCGTTGCCAGATATGTTTGTGTAAGAGGAAGATCTATTTGTGTGCTGCCTTTCCAGCTGTAGCTGCCCCTCCTCCCTACCTTCTCACACACTTACTCACTTACTCACTTACTTACTTGCCCCCACGTCACGCCTTCCTCCAGGGGTGATGGAAAGGCGTGTGTGTGTGTGGATGCAGGCTTGATAGTGGGAGGAGGGGGGGGGGGAGTTCTTATCGAGAACTTCAGTTATCTTCAATTTAGCCATCAGTTTCATGTGGAACAAACACAGGTGTACTAACTAAGCTCTCCTGTCTCCTAAGAAGAAGGTAGAAATGTCTTCATTTTACACACATCAGATAAGGGTCATGGAGGTGATGCAAATGGATAATGTTGCGCATAAAGCAGGGTTCGAACCCACACCTCATGCATTCCGGGGCTAGCGTGCTAAGCATTTCACCACCTAGGCTCCATGATGTCATTTTTGTTTAAATTTTTGTTTTAAATTTTTGTTTTTATTGACAAGGTATTTACTCTGCCCATAACGTATAAGCTCCTGCGAGGGTGCTTGTTTTCAACGCTGGACAGCTGTGGTGCTGTCTTGGTCTGATCCCTCACCCAGGAGTGTTTACCTATTTCTGCTCAGGCCAGCCTTTTGCGATTTTGGGTGTTCATAGCCTATGTTAGTTTTTTTGTTTTTTCCAGAGTTTTGTCTAGTCTGAGTATGTACATCTACTTGGGTGTCATTGGGTGTCATGCAGCCTTGCATGAGAGGATCCCGTCCCATTTTGATTTGTGACAGCATCCCTTCACCCAAGCCCTGTACTTAGATAGTGCACCTCTCAGGCAAGGAGCCACCTAGACAGATGGGCATGGATAGGGTGGTGACATCAGGGAGCCCGGGTGGTGTAATGGTTAGCACACTAGCCCGGAATAAAAGAGGTGTGGGCTCAAAATCTGCTCTAGCTGCAATATTTCCCATTTTCATCACCGGACAATACCAACAATAAGCAATGTCATTGCTTTATCCATGCCTACATGTCTATGTTGCCGGAGAGCTCAGTGCAGACTACTACACTCGTCCCCCCCTGGATTGATAGGTCTTTTAAATGGTTAATGCTGTGTCCATAAGTCAGTTAATGCTTACAATTACATACATACAGGCAATGCACTTACATATACATACACACGGTAGGTTCAACAACCAACACGCTGCATAGCTTGTATAGAATCCAGGTCACTGACAACCGGTATTTTCCGGTGATGAAAATGTGAAATATTGCAGTGAGAGCAGATTTTGAGCCCACACCTCTTGTATTCCGGGCTAGTGTGCTTGCTAACAATTACACCACCCGGGCTCCCTGATGTCACCACCCTATCCATGCCCACCTGTCTAGGTGGCTCCTTGCCTGAGAGGTCAGTGCAGACTACTACAGTTTCATGGTGAATAGTAAAATAGTGTTGTACACATGCAATGAAATGAATGAATGAAAATGATTGTAATTGCAAGGAATGAAATGATGTACCTGCGTAAAGGTCCAATGCGCACAGAGGAGGAAAGTGTGTGCGCATGATCAAAATGGGGATATAGCTTCTCTCAAAAGTCAGATATATCCGAAGAGAGTTCAGTTAATGGTGTATTGGGGGTCTTATGTCCTAACATCATCCAAAGTCATATGAAGACGGGTACAAGCGCTAGAGGATTTCTTTCTGTTATTAGGTTGGATTCATATTTCTAGCCAGAAAATATATTACTCATACCACTTCATTCTTGTTCCTTGTTTTTTGTACTGCGGTCGGCCTTTATATATATATATATATGTATATATACATATATATATATATGTGACCGGGCGCGGTGGCCTAATGAGTAATGTAACAGTTCCCCTCCCCGTGCGGGAGATCGGGAGTGCGCTTCCCGGTAGAGTCAAAGCAATGACTTTAAAATTAATACTTGTCACTTCCTAGCCTGGCACTCAACATTAATATAATAGGGCAAGGACTGGTTAGCTCATTGTCATGAATGGGACTGAATGGGATATCGGGTCATGGTGCCAGTGGGTTAATTTCCCAGTAGGGCAGCACTATAAATGTCTCCATGAGTGCGCACTGTCACAAGTCGGTATCCGTCCTGATATGACCTTAGATGTTGCTAGGACGTAAACCAACAACAAACAAAGCATATATATATATATGCATATATATGTGTATATACACAAGCGTACGCATATACCACACAGCGTTACACACACAAAGACTGCCGGTTTGAGGAGACGCAACTGATATTTATTTACATAGATGAGGTCAGGATGTAGAAGCCACGTTCCTTAGTCACATGAGAATGCCACGTAGAGAAGCAACCCCAATAAACTACAGTTCATGGTAGCCAGGCCCCAGTTGGTAAACTATAGTGCATTGTAGCCAAACCCCAGCTGGTTATCTGGAGTGCATGGTAGTCAAACCCCACTTTTTAAATTATAGTGCATGGTAGTCAAACCCCAGATGGTTAACTGCAGTTCATGGTAGCCAAACCCCAGTTGGTTAACTGCAGTTCATGGTAGCCAAACCCCAGTTAGTTAATTAAAGTGCATGGTAGCCAAACCCCAGTTGGTAACCCGCAGTTCATGGTAGCCAAACCCCAGTTCGTTAACTGCAGTTCATGGTAGCCAAACCCCAGCTGGTTATCTGAAGTGCATGGTAATCAAACCCCAGCTGGTAAACTGCAGTGCATGGTAGTCAAACCCCAGTTGGTTAACTGCAGTTCATGGTAGTCAAACCCCAGCTGGTTATCTGAAGTGCATGGTAATCAAACCCTAGCTGGTAAACTGCAGTTCATAGTAGCCAAACGCTAGTTGGTAAACTGTATTTAAACTCCATTAAGAAGCCTGGGTGCTGGTTTGCAGTGATACGGCACTGTAGTGAATCACTGGTGATAAGGTCAAACTGTAGGGGTCAGCCACAGAAAGAAGCCACAGAGTAGAAGGGGTAGCCACATGGGTAAGCCAGAATACTAGCCCATAATAATAAGCTACATGGATAAGCAATATTTCTAAGCCATCAAAGTAAGCCACAGTATTATAAGCTATTATATTAAGTAACAATGCTAAGCCATATAATACTAAGCCATAGTGCTAAGCCATAGAACTAAGCCATAGTACTAATCCATATAATTAAGCTATAGTACTAAGCCATAGTACTAATCAATAGCGCTAATCAATAGTTTTAAGCAATAGCAGGAAACCACAGTGCTAAGCAAGAGAACTACTTCCGAGTGCTATAACATGAACAGCACTAGATGATAACATCAAGATTAGTGCTTACTGATATTTTCTTATGGTAAATATTTTATTCGTGTGAATACATATTTTGTCAACACTGAGGAACTGGTCTTCGAGCCATTGAAACGATCAGATTTGGTTTGTACATGGTGATGGGGAAGTGGAATGTGCTGCATTGTGTGCAGGACACCCCATTCTGAACATTAAAAGTTGGGGAGCAGTCAGTCTATGCTGTATAGTGTATGGCATAGGTACTCGACATAGTGCAAGGTATTTGCAGCAAGACACAGTGTGCAGTAAAGTGCATTAGTGGTTAACTCATATTCAGTTGGAGAAATCTCAGCAACATCTATTTACATCAGATAGTATTTAGCAATATCCGGTAATGAGGTCAGTGCTTGATCATATTATTGTAGAAAAATCTCATAAATTTCTATTTACATCAGCTGGCATTTAAAAACAGCATGTTATAACATCAGTCCTTGATCATATTCTTGTAGACAAATCACATAAATATCTATTTACATCAGATAGCATTTAAAAACAACATGTTATAACATCAGTCTTGATTATATTCTTTTGGGAAAATCACATGAATATATATTTAATTCAGATAACATTTAACAACAACAGATGACAACTTCAATGTCATTTCTTTTCTTATATTCATGAGTAACAATCTTCGGAATAAACTAGATGTTGCCAGGACGTAAAACTCCAACAACCCACCATCTAGGAGTAAACTTACTCACATTGGGTGGCATAATACGCGCTCAAAGTTAGACTTGCTCCTAAGTATGAGTACAAGCTGAGGAATGTGGGGTTGCTTGCTATATATCATGGTATATACCGTGGCTATATATCACGGTATATCATCATCATCATCATGCTGTCGGTCGCAATGCGACAAAGACTGCTTTTATTTCTTAACCGCCGCTGTTCTGTGCGGTTGTGCATTTCATAAAAGCTGCTTGCAAAGTGTTGAAGTGCTGCTGGCTTTTGCAAGTTACTAGCAGCACTCTCTCGGGGAGCAAATAGAGGTTTCACACCGGCAAGAACACGTCAAGACAGGCGCAAACTATTTGTCCCTGCAGTAGCTGGCTGGGAGATGTTGGGAGTTCCCTTCATCACCATCCTTAATGCTGCCACGGAAGCATGGTTTTCTGTTAGGGTTTGCTCCCTTAGCCGTTGATTCTATCAAGAACCTATACCACAAGGCAGTGGTTTATAACTTTGCAAGGCAGGGGCGTCAAACACCCTGAGGTATTTTAGCAGATAGGTACTGCATTACCGCTATATATCACGGTATATACCGTGGCTATATATCACGGTATATACGGATCCTATATATCACGGTATATACTGTGGTTATATATCAAGTATATACGATGGATATATATCACGGTATATACGATGGCTATATATCACGGTATATACGATGGCTATATATCATGGTATATATACAATGGCTATATTTCACGGTACATACTGTGGCTATATATCACGGTATATACCGTGGTTATATATCACGGTATATATGGTGGCTATATATCACGGTATATACATGACAATATATCACGGTATATACGTGGCAATACACCACGGTATATACGGTGGCTATATATCACGGTATATACGGTGCTATATATCATGGTATATACCATGGCTATATATCAGGGTATATACCATGGCTATATATCATGGTATATACCGTGGCTATATATCACGGCTGTGGCTGTAGTACACAGCAGTGACTGCCTCTTCCCACGTACACGTTCTATATACATCAGACCCCTGCCCTCATATGTCTCTCTATCTACTCTCAACCTACTTTTTTCACTACTACACCTGACTACGCCCCCTGCCGGCACACATACACATTCACGACCGGTGTTATCTGTAGTATACAGACAGGTATCTGCACACCAATAACCAATCGACCTTCACCATATTTTTTTCCCAAACTCCATAGTAATTTTTTATTTTAGATTTCTGTTACCTGGCTAATTTGTTGTAGAATTTGTTGTAGAAACGGGGGAAACTGGATACAAAGTCATTCAATGACCCTTACGGTTAAAACACTGATGATTATGACAACACATACATACACACATACACCCACACCCACACCCACACCCACACCCACACTCTCACACACCCACACACACCCATACACCCGCACCCACACACCCACACACCCACACACCCACACACCCACACACCCACACATCCACACACCCACACACCCACACACCCACACACCCACACACCCACATATCCACATACCCACACACCCACACACCCACACACACACACACACCCCCCCACACACACACCCAACAGGCTTGAGCACTAAATACCCACACACCCACACACCCACACACCCACATACCCACACACCCACACACCCACACACACACACACTCACACACCCAACAGGCTTGCACACTAAATACCCATCCACCCTCGCCTCTTTTTTGAGCCGGATACCACAAGGCTACTTACAAAACAGTCGAATTTAGACAACACAAGAAAGCCTTTGCAAGTGTATCAATGTTAAAAGGTAATCTTTACTAAATCCACCTTTGGATGGATGGGTGTGTTATGCACAATTTACAGTCTCCTACACTCTCTTTCATTTCCTACACGCGTGACTCAATAATGAAGCTATTATTTGACTGCTAAGATTAATCGGCGAACACTGAACAAACCTGGCTCTACCAGATGTTTAACACTCTCCACCACACCCCATTTTTCTATCCATGAAAAAAAAGAGAGAGAGAAAAAACAGTAGGTTTGCAGGTAGTACCTTTCTGCTTGAGTTAGTGCCGAGTAAAAACACCTCCAAGAGGTAGGCTTTGACTTAGTTAACCCATTCGCTACCACCCGATATATCACGTCTACCCCAACTAAATGTCGGCTGCTTTCAGATATTTTCATGAACTATGACAATATTCAAATACAGAATCTCCCCCAAACAAACAAAAAGGGAATTACAGTAATTTTCATTGAAATAATCGTATATTAGGAATAGCAGTAAAAAGTCGTCTGCGATATACTTACTGATACGGGATATTTAAGAATAGCAAACGATAATGGCAACAGACTGGCGCGAAAGAAAATAGGAAAGCAACTGCTCTCTTGGTATTCGGAAGAAAGAAGCTGGGGAGGGCGAGAGCCACCGAAACGACCCAGACCTGGCTTCTCTTCATAGGTTAATGTCCATGGAGCCATTAACCTTGGTGTACCCTTCGCTGACCTCTAAGCGCCCAGGTGTTGTGGGGAACAGGCTTGACTTGAGCCACATTATGTTATATAGTATTAACTCCTTTAGATTCCGGTCTTATTTGAAGTATTATATATCATGTACATTGATGGTAGAACATAATGTCGTGGCGAGTGTAATTATTATTTGGGAGGGGTAGTTTTTCTTTTGTTGTTGCTGCAAATATCACCTGGGAAGGTCAGTCAGTGCATCTCATTACACTTCTCACCGGGCGCAGTCGCCGAATCGGTAGAGCGCGGGCCTCGCGCGCGGGAGATCGGGAGTTGGGTTTCCCGGTCGGCACTCATCAGTCATTGACGAGTTGACAAGTGATGAGTTGCTGTCGTCATCGACACTGATGGACAACCACGAAGACTGCACAGTTGTACCATTGAATAGACTCGAATTGTGACCAGACGGGATCAGTTGAGTGTCCGTTTCCCGTCTTGGTATATCGTGGGATTCGAACCCATCGAACCCTGATAAAGTCAAACCGATGACTTAAAAAGGTATGCTTGTCGCTTCCTAACCAGGCGCTCAGGATTATTAGGATAGGGCAAGCACTGGTTGGCTCAGTGTCAGGATAATATGACTGAGTGGGATATCAGGTCATTTTTTATTTTTTTTATATTTTTTATTGAGGCTGTATTTATACTGTCCATAGCATATAAGCCCGGGTACCCAGGCTTCTTTCCAATGCTGGCCAGTTGTAGTGTCGGCGTTATCTTACCACACAGTAGCTGCTGATAAGGTATTTGATTGCCTGCATTTCAGTAGCAGATAGATAGTTGGTTGTTATGGTTAGTAGCCTATGTCATGGTGCTGGTGGCCGGCCTCCCAGTTGGGCAGCACTATAAAGTCACCATGAGTGCGCACTGTCACAAGTCGGTATATAAATAATAAAAAACTGATAAAGGTACTCATGTATTTTATTATGGTTATTTATACACCATGTATTTCGTATTTCGATTATTGTTCCGTTCCTCCACTTCAAACTCAGTGGCGCCACCTGTATCAACTTCCTGCACTACCGCCGACCCTCCATCTGCTCCGCACATAACTCATGTGGCAGAGGCTAATTCTTACAAAGTAGAATATTATTTTTGTTCTTCATGTGTACGTATATACAAACATGGCCTGAGGCACCCGCTTGGGCCAAAATAGTTTTTGGTGTGGCTTTCCTTTAGCGACACCAAGTTTACTGGCACTTATTCCTTACTTCCGGTCTCCTCAATGAGGTGTGGGTGGGTGGACAAAGTTGGCTTTCATCCCACCCGGCGCATCTGTGAGGAGACGAGTTACTAAAGGGTGCTGGTTAACGGTTAAGTCTCAAGGTGGCGCCACAAGTCGGGTATTGAGGGCTCTGGTGGGTGGTGGGTGTGTGTGCAAAGCCCGTTTTATTTAACGACGTCTCTAGAGCACCTTGATTTTCATCATCAGCTATTGCATGTCAAACATATGGTCATTCTGACATATTCCGTTGGAGGAAACCCACTGCCACCACATGGGCTGCTCTTTCCGATAAGCAGCAAGGATTTTATTTACATGCACTTTCCGACAGACAGGACAGCACAAATCACATCTTTTGATGAACCAGTTGTGGATTACTGGTTGGAACGGAAAATAACCCGAACTGCTAATGGATCCACTAAGAAGTATCGATCGGAGCACCGCCAGCTTTACAGGTGGACCCTCTACCCATTGCCCGAGACCTCAGTGTAGACTACTACACTATTTATTCAGCTATGGCATTTCATCATCATCATCACCATCATCAGTAACTTCACCACCAACTCATGAGCATCTAAGACTAGCTTCATCATCATGATTCTGAATCTGACCAACTTATGAACATCTAATACTCCATTGAATCTTTAGGTGATTTTTTTGTATATTTTTTGTTTAATAGCGATACAGCAGATGCAACCATGTGGGCGTCAGTGGTGGCTACTAAGCACATTCACGTGCACGTGGATTGCGTAAACACAGTGATTAATCTGTGTTTTCCCATATCTCCCGCAGCAACAGATGTCCTCTAGAATGTTATTCATTGCTGGGATGAACCCTTGAGTTGTACTATTTGTTTCAGAGGGTAGTGTTTTTCCCCCATCTCCCTCTGCGATGCTGAGATAACTTATCTTTAGTTAATCATGTTTAACAGTGAACCTGCCGAACTTAATTGCTAAGCTATTGCCATCCGATTGCCAAAGCAAAGGTCTTCAATGGTTATTTTGACACTTGTTGAGTAAGTTTAATAAGTATATTTGATCAGATTTGCAATGTGTATCCACATACAATATTTGTTGGTGGTAAATATGTTTATTCTGCTGAATAAGTCTTTTGTCAATGCCAAAGCACTGGTCTTGCAGCCATTTTTCAATTCAGGGTTATTTACACAAAAGGTATATAGAATAAGGTATACAATAACAATGTCAATATCAATGTCAATATTTATGTGTGCCATTGTACATCTTATTATATGTGCCTTGCCTATTCTCAGGCAAACGATACAGTGACATCCAATGACATGTTCACTGCCTTTTAAGTATATCGTTGTATGTATTATCATATGTAAAAGGCATATCCATAGGCAGTGATATTTTAAAGTATATCCTTGTATACCTTATTGTATATGCAAGCTGCCACTGGTTGCCCACTCTGTGCACTGGTTGCCCACTCTGCTGAAGAGACCCAGAAAATAGTGGACGCTTTCTCCGATGCATCAAAGAAGTTTGGCCTGAAAATTAACATCAAGAAGACGGAGGTGCTGTACCAACCCAACTCTACAAGAACCCGAGAGGAGGAGATCATGGTTGACGGAAACAAGCTGAACTCTGTTCCGGAATTCACCTATCTCGGAAGCACTATATCAAGTGATGGACGCATTGATGCTGAGATACAGAGGAGGATGGCCAAGGCTAGCGCATCTTTCGGCCGACTACGCCAGAGACTCTGGAACAACCACAAAGTGACGAATAAGGAAATACTCGAACGGATGGGGCTGCCCTCTATGGAAGATCTTCTGATCAAAAAGAATCTCGGTGGACTGGACACCTCATGAGGATGTCATCAGACAGGCTACCAAAGCAGATCCTCTATTCTCAACTGTCTTCTGGTTACAGAAAGAGAGGGCGCCCCCGTCTCCGGTTCAAAGATACCATTAAGAGAAACCTGAAGCTGAGAGACATTAAGGCTGACTCATGGACGCAACTCTCACAGCAGAGAGCTAAATGGAGAGCAGCAGTCAAGTAATGAAAGCAGTCTTTGTCGCATCGCGACCGACAGCATGATGATGATGATGATGCAATGCATATCAAATCAGTCTTTTCTGTATATCATTGGATATCTGATCGTACATGCAATGCCTATCCACAAGCCATGATGCATTTAATGTCTCTTATGTATATTATTGCATATCTTATCGTACATGCAATTCCTACCCAGAAACAATGATTCAGTTAATGTCTCTCATGTATATCATTGTATATCATATTGTATATGCAATGCCTATCCACAAGCAATGATGCAGTTAATGCCTCTAATATATATCATTCTATATCTTATCGCATATGCAATGCGTATCCACAAACAATGGTAAATTCAATGTCTCTTATGTATATCATTGTATATTTTATCGTATATGCAATGCCTATCCACAAGCAATGATGCAGTTAATGCCTCTTGTGTATATCATTGAATACCTTATCATATATGCAATGCCTATCCACAGACAATGATACATTCAATGCCTCTCATGCATATCATTGTATATGATATCATATATACATGCAATGATGCAATTAATGCCTTTTCTGTATATCATTTTATATCTTATCACATATGCAATGATATTCACAGGCAATGATACAGTTAATGCATATTATGTATATCAGTGAATATCTTATCATATATGTCATGCCTATCCCCAGGCAATGAAACCTTTCATGCCTTCTTACCACAAGCCGCCATCCGACACCTAGGTTGATAATTATGCTCAGCAGGAGAGCAGGAAACTTGACGCATCCCTCTGAACATTTTGACAAATAGAGCCTCTGATACCAAGGATTGGTGGAGCATCACAAATAGAATCAGCGCCTCACGCCTGTTGTAGCATCCTTAGCATCCCGCCCCCCCTCCCATCACCGACCTCTGCCCTCACCCACACACAGCTCACCCACACACACCACACACACACCTCACCCATACACACCTCAACCACACACACCTCACCCACACACACGTCCACCACACACCGCTCACACACCTCACCCACACACACCTCACCCACACACACCTCACTCACACACACCACACACACACCTCACCCACACACACGTCCACCACACACCGCGCACACACCTCACCCAAACACACCTCAACCACACACACCTCACCCACACACACCTCACCCATGGACACCTCACTCACACACACCGCACACACACCTCACCCACACACACCTCAACCACACACCGCACACACACCTCACCCACATACACCTCACCCACACACCTCACCCACACACCTCACCCACACACACCCACACCCACATACACACACCCACACACCTCACCCACACACCTCACCCACACACACCTCAACCACACACCGCACACACACCGCACACACACACCTCACACACACCGCGCACACACCTCACACACACACCTCACACACACCTCACTCACACACACCGCACACACACCTCACCCACACACACACCTCACCCACACACCCCTCACACCAACCTCACCCACACACACCTCACCCACACACACCTCACCCACCCCTCACACCCACCTCACCCACACACACCTCAACCACACACCTCACCCACACACACCTCACCCGCATCTCACCCACACACCTCACACCTCACCCCCTTCACCTCACCCCCCCACACACACCCCACCCCCCCATATCCTTCATACACACCTCAACCACTGCTCATGCTCTCAGGTAGATCTGTACAACATAACCCTGATCCGTGTGTTTGTTGGTTTACATCCTAGTAACACCAATGGTCATATCAGGGCAGGTACTGACTAGTGACAGTGCTCAGTCATGGTGACTGTATAGGGCTGTCCCACTGGGAGACCAGGCTGCAGGCACCATGACCTGATACCCCACTCAGTCATATTATCCTGACACTGAGCTAACCAGTCTTTGTCCTATCCTATTAATGCTGAGCGCCAGCTATGTAACGACAAGCATCAGTTTTATAAGTCATTAGCTTGATGTGGCTGGGATTCGAACTCCTGACCTTCCACATGGGAAGTATGCGCTCTACCAATCTGAAATCATAGGCTTTAGCGGGAACATGTTCTATTAAATTGACTCAGTACTCCCTTTTATGTGGCAACAAATGTTTAATAAGTGCATCATTATATAAGTTAGCTATGTAGTCTAAATTTTAGATAATGTTTTGGTTTTGAAAAATTGATGCTTCCTCGGACTAGGCAGCTTTAATATATTTACTAAAAGATTTACAGAAACTTAAAAACAGTGAACTGTATAAGTGTTCGCTTTGAACGTGCACTTCCTAATGCTACTGTGGTCATAGGTACATGACAGCACTCTCATCACATCTACTTCCTAACACTACTGTGGTCATAGGTACATGACTGCACTCTCATCACATCTACTTCCTAACGCTACTGTGGTCATAGGTACATGACTGCACTCTCATCACATCACTTCCTAACACTACTGTGGTCATAGGTACATGACTGCACTCTCATCACATCCACTTCCTACCACTACTGTGGTCATAGGTACATGACTGCACTCTCATCACATCCACTTCCTAACACTACTGTGGTCATAGGTACATGACTGCACTCTCATCACATCCACTTCCTAACGCTACTGTGGTCATAGGTACATGACTGCACTCTCATCACATCCACTTCCTAACACTACTGTGGTCATAGGTACATGACAGCACTCTCATCACATCCACTTCCTACCACTACTGTGGTCATAGGTACATGACTGCACTCTCATCACATCCACTTCCTAACACTACTGTGGTCATAGGTACATGACTGCACTCTCATCACATCCACTTCCTAACACTACTGTGGTCATAGGTACATGACTGCACTCTCATCACATCCACTTCCTACCACTACTGTGGTCATAGGTACATGACAGCACTCTCATCACATCCACTTCCTAACGCTACTGTGGTCATAGGTACATGACTGCACTCTCATCACATCCACTTCCTAACGCTACTGTGGTCATAGGTACATGACTGCACTCTCATCACATCCACTTCCTAACACTACTGTGGTCATAGGTACATGACTGCACTCTCATCACATCCACTTCCTAACGCTACTGTGGTCATAGGTACATGACTGCACTCTCATCGCATCCACTTCCTAACGCTACTGTGGTCATAGGTACTTGACTGCACTCTCATCACATCCACTTCCTAACGCTACTGTGGTCATAGGTACATGACAGCACTCTCATCACATCTACTTCCTAACGCTACTGTGGTCATAGGTACATGACTGCACTCTCATCACATCCACTTCCTAACGCTACTGTGGTCATAGGTACATGACTGCACTCTCATCACATCCACTTCCTAACGCTACTGTGGTCATAGGTACTTGACTGCACTCTCATCACATCCACTTCCTAACGCTACTGTGGTCATAGGTACATGACTGCACTCTCATCACATCCACTTCCTAACACTACTGTGGTCATAGGTACTTGACTGCACTTTTTTGTGTCAAATACAGCACTCTCATCACATCCACTTCCTAACACTACTGTGGTCACAGGTACATGACTGCACTCTCATCACATCCACTTCCTAACACTACTGTGGTCATAGGTACATGACTGCACTCTCATCGCATCTACTTCCTACCACTACTGTGGTCATAGGTACATGACTGCACTCTCATCACATCCACTTCCTAACGCTACTGTGGTCATAGGTACATGACTGCACTCTCATCGCATCCACTTCCTAACACTACTGTGGTCATAGGTACATGACTGCACTCTCATCACATCTACTTCCTAACACTACTGTGGTCATAGGTACTTGACTGCACTCTCATCACATCTACTTCCTAACACTACTGTGGTCATAGGTACATGACAGCACTCTCATCACATCCACTTCCTAACACTACTGTGGTCATAGGTACTTGACTGCACTCTCATCACATCCACTTCCTACCACTACTGTGGTCATAGGTACTTGACTGCACTCTCATCACATCCACTTCCTAACGCTACTGTGGTCATAGGTACATGACTGCACTCTCATCACATCCACTTCCTACCACTACTGTGGTCACAGGTACATGACTGCACTCTCATCACATCTACTTCCTAACACTACTGTGGTCATAGGTACTTGACAGCACTCTCATCACATCCACTTCCTAACACTACTGTGGTCATAGGTACATGACTGCACTCTCATCACATCCACTTCCTAACACTACTGTGGTCATAGGTACATGACTGCACTCTCATCACATCCACTTCCTAACACTACTGTGGTCATAGGTACATGACTGCACTCTCATCACATCCACTTCCTAACACTACTGTGGTCATAGGTACATGACTGCACTCTCATCACATCCACTTCCTAACACTACTGTGGTCATAGGTACATGACTGCACTCTCATCACATCCACTTCCTTCATCACATCCACTTCCTAACACTACTGTGGTCATAGGTACATGACTGCACTCTCATCACATCCACTTCCTAACACTACTGTGGTCATAGGTACATGACTGCACTCTCATCACATCTACTTCCTACCACTACTGTGGTCATAGGTACATGACTGCACTCTCATCACATCCACTTCCTAACGCTACTGTGGTCATAGGTACATGACAGCACTCTCATCACATCCACTTCCTAACACTACTGTGGTCACAGGTACATGACTGCACTCTCATCACATCTACTTCCTAACACTACTGTGGTCATAGGTACATGACTGCACTCTCATCACATCTACTTCCTAACACTACTGTGGTCATAGGTACATGACAGCACTCTCATCACATCCACTTCCTAACGCTACTGTGGTCATAGGTACATGACTGCACTCTCATCACATCCACTTCCTAACACTACTGTGGTCATAGGTACATGACTGCACTCTCATCACATCCACTTCCTAACGCTACTGTGGTCATAGGTACATGACTGCACTCTCATCACATCCACTTCCTACCACTACTGTGGTCACAGGTACATGACTGCACTCTCATCACATCTACTTCCTACCACTACTGTGGTCATAGGTACATGACTGCACTCTCATCACATCCACTTCCTAACACTACTGTGGTCATAGGTACATGACTGCACTCTCATCACATCTACTTCCTAACACTACTGTGGTCATAGGTACTTGACTGCACTCTCATCACATCCACTTCCTAACACTACTGTGGTCATAGGTACATGACTGCACTCTCATCACATCCACTTCCTAACACTACTGTGGTCATAGGTACATGACTGCACTCTCATCACATCCACTTCCTAACACTACTGTGGTCACAGGTACATGACTGCACTCTCATCACATCTACTTCCTAACACTACTGTGGTCATAGGTACATGACTGCACTCTCATCACATCCACTTCCTAACACTACTGTGGTCATAGGTACATGACTGCACTCTCATCACATCTACTTCCTAACACTACTGTGGTCATAGGTACTTGACAGCACTCTCATCACATCCACTTCCTAACACTACTGTGGTCATAGGTACTTGACTGCACTCTCATCACATCCACTTCCTAACACTACTGTGGTCACAGGTACATGACTGCACTCTCATCACATCCACTTCCTACCACTACTGAGGTCATAGGTACTTGACTGCACTCTCATCACATCTACTTCCTAACACTACTGTGGTCATAGGTACTTGACAGCACTCTCATCACATCCACTTCCTAACACTACTGTGGTCATAGGTACTTGACTGCACTCTCATCACATCTACTTCCTAACACTACTGTGGTCATAGGTACATGACTGCACTCTCATCACATCCACTTCCTAACACTACTGTGGTCAAGGTACTTGACTGCACTCTCATCACATCACTTCCTAACACTACTGTGTCATAGGTACATGACTGCACTCTCATCACATCCACTTCCTACCACTACTGTGGTCATAGGTACATGACTGCACTCTCATCACATCCACTTCCTACCACTATGGTCATAGGTACATGACTGCACTCTCATCACATCCACTTCCTAACACTACTGTGGTCATAGGTACATGACTGCACTCTCATCACATCCACTTCCTACCACTACTGTGGTCACAGGTACATGACTGCACTCTCATCACATCCACTTCCTAACACTACTGTGGTCATAGGTACTTGACTGCACTCTCATCACATCCACTTCCTAACGCTACTGTGGTCATAGGTACATGACTGCACTCTCATCACATCCACTTCTAACACTACGTGGTCATAGGTACATGACAGCCTCTCATCACATCCACTTCCTACCGCTACTGGTCACAGGTACATGACTGCACTCTCATCACATCTACTTCCTAACACTACTGTGGTCATAGGTACATGACTGCACTCTCATCACATCCACTTCCTAACACTACTGTGGTCATAGGTACATGACTGCACTCTCATCACATCCACTTCCTAACACTACTGTGGTCATAGGTACATGACAGCACTCTCATCACATCCACTTCCTAACACTACTGTGGTCATAGGTACATGACTGCACTCTCATCACATCCACTTCCTAACACTACTGTGGTCATAGGTACATGACTGCACTCTCATCACATCCACTTCCTACCACTACTGTGGTCATAGGTACTTGACTGCACTCTCATCACATCACTCCTACCACTACTGTGGTCATAGGTACATGACTGCACTCTCATCACATCCACTTCCAACACTACTGTGGTCATAGGTACTTGACTGCACTCTCATCACATCCACTTCCTAACACTACTGTGGTCATAGGTACTTGACTGCACTCTCATCACATCCACTTCCTACCACTACTGTGGTCATAGGTACATGACTGCACTCTCATCGCATCTACTTCCTAACACTACTGTGGTCATAGGTACATGACTGCACTCTCATCACATCCACTTCCTAACGCTACTGTGGTCATAGGTACATGACTGCACTCTCATCACATCCACTTCCTAACACTACTGTGGTCATAGGTACTTGACAGCACTCTCATCACATCCACTTCCTAACACTACTGTGGTCATAGGTACATGACAGCACTCTCATCACATCCACTTCCTAACACTACTGTGGTCATAGGTACATGACAGCACTCTCATCACATCCACTTCCTAACACTACTGTGGTCATAGGTACTTGACTGCACTCTCATCACATCCACTTCCTACCACTACTGTGGTCATAGTACTTGACAGCACTCTCATCACATTACTTCTAACACTACTGTTCATAGGTACATGACAGCACTCTCATCACATCCACTTCCTAACACTACTGTGGTCATAGGTACATGACTGCACTCTCATCACATCCACTTCCTAACACTACTGTGGTCATAGGTACATGACTGCACTCTCATCACATCCACTTCCTAACACTACTGTGGTCATAGGTACATGACTGCACTCTCATCACATCCACTTCCTAACACTACTGTGGTCATAGGTACATGACTGCACTCTCATCACATCCACTTCCTAACACTACTGTGGTCATAGGTACATGACTGCACTCTCATCACATCCACTTCCTAACGCTACTGTGGTCATAGGTACATGACTGCACTCTCATCACATCCACTTCCTACCACTACTGTGGTCATAGGTACTTGACTGCACTCTCATCACATCCACTTCCTAACACTACTGTGGTCATAGGTACATGACTGCACTCTCATCACATCCACTTCCTAACACTACTGTGGTCATAGGTACATGACAGCACTCTCATCACATCCACTTCCTAACGCTACTGTGGTCATAGGTACATGACTGCACTCTCATCACATCCACTTCCTAACACTACTGTGGTCATAGGTACATGACTGCACTCTCATCACATCCACTTCCTACCACTACTGTGGTCATAGGTACATGACTGCACTCTCATCACATCCACTTCCTACCACTACTGTGGTCATAGGTACATGACTGCACTCTCATCACATCCACTTCCTAACACTACTGTGGTCACAGGTACATGACAGCACTCTCATCACATCTACTTCCTAACGCTACTGTGGTCATAGGTACTTGACTGCACTCTCATCACATCCACTTCCTAACACTACTGTGGTCATAGGTACATGACTGCACTCTCATCACATCCACTTCCTACCACTACTGTGGTCATAGGTACATGACTGCACTCTCATCGCATCTACTTCCTAACACTACTGTGGTCATAGGTACTTGACTGCACTCTCATCACATCTACTTCCTAACACTACTGTGGTCATAGGTACATGACTGCACTCTCATCACATCCACTTCCTACCACTACTGAGGTCACAGGTACTTGACTGCCCTCTCATCGCATCTACTTCCTAACACTACTGTGGTCATAGGTACATGACTGCACTCTCATCACATCCAATGCTCTTTTTGTACAGCACCATACCAGCTTGCATGCTCGTCTACATCAGAGGGGACGGCATACCATCTGTCATATCCCATGCGTGTGATATCATAGCTCTCGCTCTGGTTGACATGACAAAGTGTCGCCACCTGGCGTCGGACAGATTTTCTGATAAAATATGTGATATATTTGCGTGATCTCACCGCTCGACTTGGGATCAGTTATGTTAAGGTTGTCGCGGGGTTGTTACAAATGGAATAGATTATTCATTTAGAGTTTCTTTCAGGGGGCATTACCGAGATGATATAGGAAATAAGGAGACTCTAACCACAGAAGCTATAAATGATAATTCAAAATTAATGCTACGTCTGCAATAGTAGGACCCGTCCTGATAAGGCCTTAGATGTTGCCAGGGCGTAAGGCTCCAACAACCAACCACCAATAACAGAAATCATTCTAAGGTGATATATATACAGTAAGAGGATTTTGAGTTTATGTTGCCTTTTGAGTTAAATATACCCCCCCCCCCCCCTAGCCCGGGGGTCCTGTAACCCATACAGCCGGGCCGGGGCTGTGTTGGTGCGGCCAGGAGCGTGGAGTGATTTAAGAACCACCAATCCGCCACGTCACCTGTAGCTACCTGCTCACCGAGCAATTCCTCCAGCAGCTACTGGATATGTCAGGTACAGGTGTGGCGTCCTACACAGGTGTGATAATTCCTGTAGGTGATGAGACACCCGGCTAGTCCTCACCAACTCCATCCCCCCTCCCGACCACCACTCCCCTACTCTTCACCCCACCCACTCTCTCTCTCTCTTCTATCTATCTCTTCTCTGTTCTTCTCCCCGTCTCTTCCTATCCCACTCTCTTCTATCTATCCCTTCTCTGTTCTTCTCACACTCTCTTCCTCTTCCACTCTCTTCTATCTATCCATTCTCTGTTCTTCTCACACTCTCTTCCTCTTCCACTCTCTTCTATCTATCCCTTCTCTGTTCTTCTCACACTCTCTTCCTCTTCCACTCTCTTCTATCTATCCCTTCTCTGTTCTTCTCACACTCTCTTCCTCTCCCACTCTCTTCTATCTATCCCTTCTCTGTTCTTCTCACACTCTCTTCCTCTCCCACTCTCTTCTATCTATCTCTTCTCTGTTCTTCTCACACTCTCTTCCTCTCCCACTCTCTTCTATCTATCCCTTCTCTGTTCTTCTCCACCTACTCTCTTCCTCTCACATTTCTCTAAATCTACTCTCTTCCCCTCACACTCTCTTCAATCTCTTTCCGTTCTTCTCTTCTGCAGATATTCTTCCTGTCGCACTCTATTCCACCTCTCTATTTTCTTCTCTTCTCCCACTCTCTTCCTCCCACAGTCGATTCTTCCATCAATCTCTTTTCTTCTGATCTCCAGATCTACTCTCTTCCTCTCACACTCTCCTCTTCCATATCTCTCCTTTCTTGTCTTTTCTCGATCTACTCCCTTACTCTCACACTCTCTTCCATCTCTTTCTTTTCCCCTCTTCCACCGACCTACTCTCTTCCTCTCACACTATCCCTCCATATCTCTCTATATGTCTCTTCTCCACGACTGGCGACAGGAAAGGGTGTGTGGGTGGGTTACAGGTGTAGATTTGAGTGTGTGCATGTGGGTCTGTGTGCATGTGTGGTGGGAGGGGAGAGAGGGAAGGGGGGCTAGCTTCCACACAACCCCACCATGACTGGTGACGAGAGATGTTGGGAGGGTGAGTGGGGGGAATTTGAGTGTGTGCATGTGGGTTTGTGTGGGGGAGGGGAGAGGGAAGGCTAGCTTCCACACAACCACCCGACGGCTGGTGACGAGAGATGTTGAGGGGGGGGGGAAGATTTGTGTGTGTGAATGTATGGTGGAGGGGAGAGAGGGGAGGCTAGCTTCCAAACAACCACACACGCTGGTGACGAGAGATGTTGGGGGGGGGGGGGGGGAGATTTTGTGTGTGCATGTATGGGTGAGGGGAGAGAGGGGAGGGGAGAGGGAGGCTAGTTTCCACACAACCACTCTACGGCTGGTGACGAGAGATGTTGAGGGGGGGGGGGGGGGGGGTAGCTGTGTGTGTGCATGTATGGGTGGAGGGGAGAGAGGGGAGGCTAGCTTCCACACAACCACCCAGGTGTTCCCTCCGGTGGCAATGACGACAGGTGAGTGATGCCGACAGGTGAGGACGGTGGCGCCCCCTACAGATGTATATGTGCACTGCCTGCCCACCGGAAGTGAACAGGTGTGGGCGCAGACCGACAGGTACCAGCAGCCAGGTGAGGAGTATAAGGACACTGAGAGGGAGGGGGGGAGCGGGGGAGGAGAGGAGGGGAAGGGGGAGGCATGGGGAGGGAGGGGGGGAAGGGGAGGGAGGACGGGGGGAGGAGGGGGTCACCTCAGGTGGGCTGCTAACTAGTTCTGTTTTTTACCGATAGTCACTGGTATTTATGGTCAGATTGTCACCAGTCCAACAAGTAGTGCGTCAATCAGCGACATGTCAACAGGTCCAAATGACTTATCAAATTTATACTTGTCGATTCTTAGCCTGGCGCTCGGAATTAATAGGATAGGGCAAGGACTGGTTGGCTCAGTGTCAGGATAATGTGACTGATTGGGATGGTCATGGTGCTGGAGGTCTGATTTCCCAGTGGAGCACCACTATAAAATCGCCATGAGTGCACACTGTCATAAGTCATTACCTATCCTGATATGACTTTAGATGTTGCCTGGATGTAAAACTGCAACAACCAACTAATCCAATAAGTCCATCCACCCCATCATTCCTGCCTTGACCCAGTTTCTCCGCTGGTTTCTCTCACTAGGATTAGTTCCAGGCTCTGGCCGCAGGATTGCGGGAACCAGGTGCGTTGAATCTCTATAAATAATACTGAATGGTGGTTACATTTTAGGGGCGTTCTGATCACTACTCCTCTGTTAATCGATACTGCCAACGCACATCATTGTACTCCACTGATGCTTCGCCATGTATGGGTTGTTAATGGCATGTTTTTTTGTGCCTATTGCACACATTTCATATTAAGTTTTATGTCTTTTACTAACTTTGGTCAATTTGACTAGAGTGGTATCCATTTTGAGTCATGTAACTGCAAGTGTTATTAACTCCGCCATTAGATAGCACCACCGGTATGGTTTACCGCCTAATGGTACAGAGGGATTCCATCAGATCGCGGGACTATATTGAAAAGGGACCGTGCATGAGTCTGGAATATAGCAGAGAACGTAGATATATACGCAGTTTCCGTTTTGAAAGTGAGCAGAGTGACAGTTGGCTCATGGCGTAGAGAAGGCGGGGGAGGAGAGAATGCCTGCTCTGCAGTGAATAACATGGAAGTTAAGGTGGTTAGAGAGAAACATTAAGGGGCTGCCGTTATTTATATCCACATAATAAATTATACAGTACGTAATGAGAGTTCAACACAATATTGGTCCAAGGATTCCTGCGGAGCCTTGCTTTAACCCATGCTGTGCATGGGTTAAAGCAAGTATGGTGTAACGTACTCAGTCCTGTCATAGTTGATTTATAGTTGAAATATAGTTTCATTCTTCACATAAAAACTACCCACTGCAATAATCCCACAGTTGGATGCGCTTAATGTCACCTGGTGCGCAATTTAGTTAGCTGCACATCTTTCTGAGTTTACGATCTGCACCCTGTTATCCCAGGGCTTCCGGTGGCAAAGTGAGACCGGATGTGATGACGGAATCGGTAAGAACGCTGGCTGGCTTCCCGTGAAGGACGATGGGCTTTTGAACTCAGCCTGAGTGAAACCGATGACTTAACGATTTACACTTACCTAGCCTTGTACGTGGCATTAATGGGATAAGGAAAACGACTGGTTTTCTCTGTATTTGTGACTGAGAGGAATATTAAGTTTATGGTACCGGCAGCCTTGTTTTCCAATGGGCCAGCGCTATAAAGTCACCATGAGTGCGCACTGTCACAAGTTTGCGCCCATCCTGGCATGGTCTTAGATGTTGCCAAGGAGTAAATCCCCAGTGCATGCAACGGTGCACAGACTAGACAGCTTTATAGTGCTTCCATACTGAAAGACCACGTCACCTGCGCCATTATCCGACATCCCACTCAGTCATATTATCCTAGTACCTACCAACCATTGATTGCCCTATCCTAGTAATGCCGAACACCAGGCAAGTTAGCGATAAGTATACATTTTGCAAGTCTTTGATTTGATCCTATGACCTTTCGCGTGGGAAGCGGGCACCTAATCCACTCAACCGTCTCATCTGGTGGACTACTCAGGGGGTGGGGGAGGGCTGGTCATGTGGGTACCATCCAGCAAGTTAACGAACTGCTTTCTGCAACATAACCCCCCCCCCCCACACACACACACAGCCGTTGCAGCCCATCATCATCATCATCATGCTGTCGGTCGCGATGCGACAAAGACTGCTTTCATTACTTGACTGCCTCTCTCCATTTCTGTGTGGTTGTACATTTCATGAAAGCTGTCTGCAAAAGTGTTGAAGTGCTGCTAGCTTTCGCAAGTTACCACCGGCACTCTCTCAGGGAGAAAATAGAGGTTTCACACCGGCAAGAACATGTCCAGACAGGCACAAAACTATTTGTCCCTGCAGTGGCTGGTCGGGAGATGTTGCGAGTTTCACACATCAACTGCCCTTGATGCCTCCACAGTGACATGGTTTTCTGTTCAGGGTTTGCTCCCTTAGCCTTCGGTTCTGTCAAGAACCTGTACCACAAGGCAGTGGTGTCAAACTCCCTGAGGTATTGCAATACCTGCATACCAAAGTTTGGAGATATTTGACGTTAAAACATGCCACAATAATTTTGGCAAGCATGCCAAAACTCTGACACCATAGTCTTCAGTCGTAGCGGTTTCTATCAATTGATTTATTACGCCCTTCTATGCAGCAACAAATGCTTAATATGTGCACCAGTGTCTAAGTTGGATCCCATATAACCCTAATAGGAACCCACACTCTTCCAAAACTTCAAGTTGTATAGTCCGATGGTTTTGAGTTTCTGTCATTTTCTGAGATAAAATACATTAGGCTGATCGTTATAATCTACCTTACTTGTAGTCTGAAGCACCTTGTATCTTAAACGGCAAACCTTGGAGATATTTGAAGTACAACCATGCAACATTAATTTTGGCAAGCACACTAAAGCTCTGACACCATAGGCTTCAGCAGTAACATATTCTATTAAATTGACTCAAGATTCCCTTCTATGTGGCAACAAATCCTTAATCAGTTCATCAGTATCTAAGTTAAATTGTGTTGTAGTTGTTGGTAAATGTTTATTCTGCTGAATAAGTCTTTTCTCAGTGTCGAAGCAATGGTCTTCCAGCAATTATTCAATTCAGGGTCAGAGAAAATCTAGATAATTGTTTTTGGTTTAGAAAATATTAATTTTTATGCTTTTATCGGACTATGCAGCTTTAAAATGTACATTATTTATGAGTGGCGTGAAAACTGGTGGGGGGGGGGTGGATGAGAAACCATGTTTCAGCAGCCTGTGCGTGATTGCAATATGCTCTCTGCGAAGCTGAGGCTGCCATTTTGTAGTTGACTGTTAATAGTTAGTAACGGGTATCAGCGAAATGGTGGGCGTGGCACACATCCATGATCCAGGCAGCGCATGCGTAGACACGACTTTGCCATTGGCCTGCTTCTTTGCAGCCAGAGCTCACTTCGCTAACAATTCGTCGAACTTTTTTTTTTTTTTTTTTTTTTATTTTTTTTATTGAGGCTGTATTTATACTGTCCATAGCATATAAGCCTGGGTATTCAGGCTTGTTTTCAATGCTGGCCAGCTGTAGTGTTGGTGTTGTCTTATCACACAGTAGCTGCTGATAAGGTATTTGATTGCCTGTATTTCAGTAGCAGATAGATAGTTGGTTGGTCTGGTTAGTACTATAGTAGTCTATGTTAATTTTTTTGGATTTTCTTGGCATATATGTGCTTTATTTTGTCTACTCTTATTTCTAGACTAGCCTACTCCTATTTACATATCATAGGCTTGTACGCAGCTGTGAGGTGTGTTATCTGGGTGCTTTTGGTATGGTTACCTTCCATTGGGCGTCTCGCTGGTGGGCCGTGACATGTATCACCTGCCCCTTTGCGGTGCAGCTTAGTTGGGGGTTCCTAGCCTTATTTTGCACAGATATTTTTTGTATGTTTTTAGGTCAGGAATTTGTCGTTCCTTTACTGTTTGGGCATTCCACACCTTGGCAGCCATTTCTAGCGTGCTTCTCTCGTGAGCTTTTATTTGGCTTCTGGTCTGCTTTAGTAGTGGCGCATTATTTGCTCTAGTTGCCCTTTGTGGTTTTGTTAGGAGTTTATTGTCTTGACTATAGCTGTATGCTAATGTTTTCAGATGAATTATTCTCCTATTTTCTAGCAATTTTACTTTGGTTCTTTTGTGTATGTCATAGGTGGGGTGCAGCTTGTCTACTCTGAGGCAGATTTTCAGGGCTCTGTTCTGTAGTGTTTGCAGTTTTTTTAGAAGTTCTTTCTTTGCACCCATGTAGTTTACATCTCCATAGTCAAAATAGGGTAGCACCATGCCCTTGAAGATTTTTATTGACATTTCTTGTGTCATGTAGTCTCTTAGCTTTGCAAATAGCCACAGTTTGTGGTTTACCTTTTGGACAATTTTGTTTATACATAGGTTGTAGTTTAGTTGGCTGTCCAACTCAAGGCCTAGGTATTTGTAATGGTCTACATTTTCTAGTGTTTGGCTTCCTAGCTTACAGTGTAGTTTTCTTTCTGGCAGAGGTGTGTGCTAATATGAGTACATACCCTATACACCCTATATACCCTATATACCCCCTATATACCCTATACACCCTGTTCAAATGAGACGAGTGGGGCGAGTCACGTGCACACCACAGTATATATTGGTCAACGGAGGACCGCAGCACGCGCCGGAGCACAGGCCCCCACACACGGAGCACAATAATAACAATAACTATACCAGGAAGCAAGTCACAGATTCAATATAGAATAATAAATAAGCAGCTTCAAGTCAGAGTTCAATATACCGTACATTGTTGGAAGGGCAGGTGAATGGCAGCAGAGGGAGGGGGAGACCAAGAACATCATGGTTTACAAATATTTCACAGTGGACAGGCTTGAATTATTCACAGTCTATCAGAGCAGCACAACATCGGGACAAGTGGAGAACCATTGCATCCAACCATCGACTAGAGGATGGAACTATTGATTGATTGATTCCTATACTCGTATAACCTTTTATATGCCCTATATTTATAGGGCGCATATGTAATGTATTAGACTTATGTGGATATAAAGGCACGGTAGGGAAGATTCCCTATATTGATCACCCATATGTTGTGTACTACTTTATGGTTGACCCCTTTTCACGGTTGGGACAAGTGGCGCCACCACCACCAACCCCTACCAGTGCCGCGAATACTGTCACTCGCGCATTGGAATTATATATATATATATATATATATATATGTATACAGGAAAACGACTCTAAATCGACGTACCGTGGGACCTACATTAAGTGGTCCATTTAGGGAGGTGGTTGGTTTAGGGAGTTTTTTTTTATCGTTACAATGGTATTGTATGGCCGATCATTTGGGACCCAAATAAAGCGATCGATATAGGGGAATGGTCGATCGGTGGAGGTGGTCGTTCAGACAGGCTTTACTGTATATATGTATATATATATAGGTTGTATAATCTATGATGCGGATATAAATAGGCGGAGTTGGCTGATTATTATTATTATGAAGTATTTGGTAGTACCTGTACTCGTAAAGTGTCATCTCCAATCGCTGGCCAGCTTGCGTTTGCTCCGTATTGCCTACACTAGCGCCACCAACGGGAGTTTCCGGTGATGTGCGCGGCAAACTTGTCACTTTCTACCTGATATATCTTTAACTTGTGTATTGATGTTTTACGTCCTAGCAACATCTAATGTCATACCAAGATGGGTACCGAGTTTTGACAGTGCAGGGCGCAAAAATTTCAGTTCGGTTGCTGCTATAATAATATACATATAATATTCTTTTTCTTTACAGCAAACTTTTAAAATATTTATTTTAGACCATATTAGATATGTGGATGAATGGAACGTTATATGGCCGGAAGATCAGTAGTGCCTTGGCGCTGAAAATATACCTTTATTCACTGATTTTTGTTCCCGTTGAATTATTTGGAGAACAAAAATCAGGGATGTCAATCTCAATAAACCCATTAGACTTAATGTTTTTCGCTTTATGTGAATAGTGTTGGAATTTGATTTTAAAATACTTGTGTGGTGTAGTTACCTGCATTAGAATTAGGAAGTGGAATGACCTGCCGGAGAGTGTCGTAGCAGCAGAGTCGATGAACTGTTTCAAATCCACACTGGATGCATACTGGTCAAGCAATACATATAACTTGGAGCCAGTGACAGTTGCTACGATCCACCACATCTGAAGAACTGTCTCCATTTCTATTAATTAAGAGCGGCTAACAGGTCCAAGGCCTATTATAGCTGTATCCTATTGATTGATTGAGTAGAAGTTTCTCTTTATACTAGGCTGCAGTACATCACTCAGGCAATGGGCAGCTCCCCGTGACTCAAGCCCAGCAACCAAAGACAGACTCCCAGCTGCCACCGCCGACTTCCGGTTGTAAAAACAAAACCGGAAGTGATGGCCGAGTGGTTGGGGTGCTCGATTCTTGGACGAGAGGAGGTGGGTTCAATCCCTGCCCCAGGCAAGACAAAGAAGTTACAAACTTGATACTTGACCCTACCTACCGTGGTGCCCAGCACTACCAGGATGACACCCACAGACACCCACACACACCCACACAGACACACACACACATATATCCACAGACATCAACAGACATCAACAGACACCCACAGACACCCACAGACACCCACATACATCAACAGACACCGACGGACAATCACAGACACCCACAGCAACTGACGGACACCCACAGACACCCACATATATCCACAGACACTGACGGACACTCACATACACCCACATACACCCAAGGACATAGACCGACACCCAGAGACACCCACATACACCCACAGACATCAACAGACACCGACGGACAATCACAGACACCCACACCCACTGACGGACACCCACAGACACCCACATATATCCACAGACACTGGACACTCACGGACACCCACATACACCCACAGACATAGACTGACACCCACAGCCACCCATAGACACCCACATACACCCACAGACACCCACAAACACCCACATACACCCACATATACCGACAGACACTCACATACACCCACAGACACCCACATACACCCACAGACACCCACAGACACCCACAGACCTAGTGGTGGCACATTGAGTGGTTCTCTCCCCACGTTGAGCAGGTAAAAGAAGTTGGAAGTGTCTGTGTGGGTGGGTGGAGGGGAGGGGAGGGAGAGGAGGGGGAGGGGGGAGCGGGAGAGGGGAGGGGGAGGGGGGAGGGGGCTTCACACTGAACCAATGTTCTCAGCTTCCCACGGCCCCCATGCCCCGAAAACCGCTGTACTAAAATATCGCCGCGCAAATTCTTTTTTTTTTAAACAATTAAAATTGATGACCCTCCTTTAACAAAATATATAATATTCTTTCCAGACGACTTTGGTTTTTATTGAATAGAATGCTGATGAGAAACCCTTTCCTGGTAGCAGGTGAGACTTCGTTTTGAATCATGTTGGTGATATGTGGGGTGGTGCTTTGGGAAGGGGAGAAGGGGAGGGGCAAGATCAATATTCATTTTATTTTCGCAAAAGGTGTGGTTGAATCGCTACTAACGCAGCCTCTGGCACCGATGAGCATTTATATATGTTCCTCTACCTCCAGGGTAGGAATGGGGTTTGGGGTTGGGGCCGGGTGCGGGGTTATATATGGAACATTGGTCGAATCACCTACGGCTGTGTAAATAGTCAGTAGTTGGTGTGGTCTTTTGCTTTTAGTTTTAATTGTTTTTAAAGCAACCTAATTATACCAGAATCACCTTCCCAGAATCACAGCATGTATAATAATCATAGTAATGGCTTCCTCAACATGTGTGTAACTCATAATTCTCATATTTATAGCCCAACCGGTGCTGTCAGAATATCAATAAGTGAATATCAATAAGTGCAAACATCCTCCGACGTGAGTGATGTTTTTAGGGTGTGCAGGTACCGAGGAGTGCCGGAGTTGGCGCCACCAATCATGACACATGAAGGAGGCAGTACAGTGTATCATGTAATAACAATACTAATAATAAACACAATAATAATAATAAGGAATTAATTCCCTTCCGCGCCTTTATACTCGCATAATGCGTTATACAGCACATATACATATATATATATAAATCTAGCTGATGTACAATAAGGTAGTGGGTTGAATAGACTACATCACGGTTCCAGCGGCGCGGTGCATTGTGGGATGCATCAGAGCAAAACATACCCCCCCAAAAGCACATGGCCCATGCTAATACACTGGGTGCAGCTATGAAATGTGCTAGTTTCAGATCATCTCAGCTCTTGTTTGAAACATAGAATACCAACTAAAAAAATATATATAATAAATTAAGATATTAATCTTTTATCCAGCATTGCATTTACATCAATATAATCAGCACATCTTATGCCATATGCATTTAGATTTAGAAAGATCTAGGCACTCAGACTAGTGTTAGAGCCATAGCCAGAGTACTCAATGCATTGTCAATGGCAGTGAGCAATCTCCATACAGAAAAAGTAAAATATTGATAAAACCACACCACATAGAGACAACCCGCTTGGAACACATATAGAAAACATGTTTATCAAAAACATTATATTAAATTGATATGGTTAGGGTTTTGGATTTCTATTAATTTTGAATAAAACTGACATTTTTCACTGCGCGTATAGGCAAACTCAATGGCCATACGCCTTTGCTTTGCTCCCAACGCTGTTTTCAGCGCATGCGCAGTCGGAACCGTGATCTAGTTTATAGTTTTAATCTCTGTCAAGGGATTACATGCCCCTACCCATGAAAAAAAAGAAAAAATCCTGCGGTGCGA
Organism: Branchipolynoe longqiensis; assembly: GCA_030323885.1. Classification (NCBI taxonomy): domain Eukaryota; kingdom Metazoa; phylum Annelida; class Polychaeta; order Phyllodocida; family Polynoidae; genus Branchipolynoe; species Branchipolynoe longqiensis. The sequence goes on from CM059195.1 coordinate 3,048,637, forward strand.
CTGACACTGATCAACATCCCATTGAGGAGAGGTGGGCCGAGATGGCACCACTGGTACAGTGGTGCGTTTTACGGAGTACAGCAATAATCATAACAATAAGTAATATTCCTTTTCATATATTTACACTCGCATAATAGATTATACATCATATATATATAGTATATATATATATACATATATATAAGTCAGCTGTGGTGGGTGAATTTGTTAGAGTGAAGGTTTCTCGTAGCCCATGACTTACTAAATTGATACTTGTAGCTACCTAGCCTGGCACTTGCCATCAATATTGATTGATTGATTGAATGATTGATTGGTGCTTGCTTTACGCCGTGTCGGCAGCGTCGGCCATATTCATGGCGAGAGCCATCAATAGGGTAGGACAACAACTGGTTAGCTCAATAACAGAATAATATGACCAAGTGGGGAATCAGGTCATGGTGTCATCGGCCTGTTCTCCCAGTCGAGCAGCACTATAACGTCACCATGAGTGTGCACTGTCACAAGTCGGTACCTGTCATGAAATAACCTTAGATGTTGCCAGGACGTAAAACCCCAACAAACAGCTGTACAATGGTTAGTAAAAGACACTCCTAACCCACCACAGGCCAAGTCTCCAGCCTACCGCTACAACTGGGCCTGACACGTGGAATGCATTACGATACGGCCCTAATAGAACTACTCTCTAATTTCCTGGCAGATTGCCCACAGAAAGAAAGAGCACCCTCCACACTTTGAAGAGCGCGTGAGCAAAAGAGCATCCTGCTCTCTGTTCTGGGGAGGAGGAGGCTCAGCCCTCCGTATGTCTGTATATGGTGCTCTTTGAAATATTGGAAATGGAAGAGCAGGACCGTGTTCCTCTAAAAGTGCTGTTGGCACCATGACCTGATATCCCACTCAGTCACATTATCTTGACACTGAGCTGACCAGTCCTTGCCCTATCCTGTTAATACCGAGCACCAGGCTGGGAAGCGACAAGTATTAATTTTATAAGCCATTATCTTGACTCGACCGGGAACCGAACTCCCAACCTTCCGCATGTGAGGCCCGCGCTCTATCGCATACAAATAGAAGCTTGTTGGGTGTAGTTTGAGTGAGGGTGATGGTAGAGCTCGCGCCTGCTCGGCAGCTGCTCGACGCGGGTTTGCCTACCTGGGTGCAAACCCGAGTCGCCCAGGCCGCTGCGTTTGCCAGCGGGCGGTGCTACTGAGCATTTCGGGACGAAAGCTATAGGCCCTCCGTTAAATTAATATTTATATAATGTCTTTATATACCCCAAAAAGCTTCCCACATATATCCGAACCTAACTGGTGGCGCCACAGCGGTGCTTTCCCTTACTAACACCTGCGACTGGAAAAGAAAGGGAGCCTGCGCACTGCCATGTATCACGATTCCATAAGATTCCATACACGCGGTATGTGGCATGTGGCATGCGAATGCGAATGTGGTATACGGCATAGCTACCCATGCCTACCCTCAATACCCGATGTCAACTTTTTGGGCTGGGGTGTCATTAAATAAACAAACAAAAAACCAAAAAGACGCCCATGTCATTTTTGGGTTTTTTTTCTCCAAATTTGTGAATCTAAGTCAAAGTTACTGTGGTTTTCTATGGCAAACGCAGCAATATTCGCATTCGCATTCGCACCAGTCGGTCCATGGGTCGATCCATTTGCCGCATTCGCATTCACATTCACATTCGTATTCGCATTCGGACACATGGAAGTACCACTATTCATTTACATGCTTTTAGATTTTTTGCTGCATTCGCATACCGCATACCACGTATATGGAATCTTAGCTTAAGCCGGCATGTACACTGCCTGAGGATCGTAGTCATTGCCTGAGGAGTTGAAACACCATCAAGAATCTTCTACCTTGTTTATTTACTCAGCCATCCAACTGCTACGGTCTAACATGTTCAGTATATTTGCACACAGAGTGCATCCTGTGTTGGAGTTACTCCTGTAGTCTTGTCTCGTGTACATGGCTGCTGAACTAACCTGCAGAAAAAGTACACAACCACACACAGGTTTCTAATTAGATAAAAGATTCACCCCATACTTACAGTACAGGGGTGAAAACCAACCCATTAGAAAAGCTGGCGAAGAATTTCGACATACTGGGTTAATTAACTGAGCTGGGCCCGTATGCATGAATCGGAGTTAGGGCTCTAACTGCGGCTAGGGTAGCTCCACCCGGCTAAAGTTTGAAAATTTGCATGCTTGAGCCGGTGCCAGCGCTAGCCGCCGACCATAGCCTAGGCTAAGCTACCCTGATTCCAAGTCAGGTTTAACTGCTAGCCGCGCCGGTTAGTGTGCGTGTGTGGCTCTCAATCTATTCAATGCTGTCATATTTAACAGAATTACGTATGCCATAAGTGAAATTTGATCAATTTAACCCTAAATTCGAACCGATATTAACGCCGCCGCCACATTGGTGGCGTTATTCATATTGTCGATTCGATGAATGTAAAGTAAACAAATCGCCGCCGCCATAGCGACATCGATATCCATACTGTCCAAAGTCAACTAAACATGGCCGCCACTGTCGCCGCCGTATCGGTGGCAATATATTAGGCCCAAATCTATTCAATGCTGTCATATTTAACAGAATTACATATGCCATAAGTGAAATTTAATCAAATTAACCCTAAATTCGAACTGATATTAACGCCGCCACCGCATTGGCAGCGTTATTCATATTGTCGACTCGAGGGATTTCCCAAATCTATAAATAATTTCACGGTTAGTTATCCGCCCAGGCTTGGACATTGGTGCATACGGCTTGACCTAATTAACCAAGGCCCTCCTAGCCGCGGATAGCTATCCCAGAGCTAGCTCCTAGCACCGGCTAAGCCTAACTCCGATTCATGCATACGGGCCCAGGTAAATTCTTAATTTAAGAAGCACAACATATTCTTTATGTACGTCTTCATATTAACCCGCTACGTTTGAGTTGGAAAATATAATAAAACATATACCTTAATGCAATTTAAAAGTGAAATCGACGGTGTTCTCTGGCTGCCATCTTGTCTTTTTGCATTCTCTCCCATTTCACCAACTCTGTGCTGATATAAGTGACTATTTGACACTGGTGCCAAGCATTCTACTTCCTGTTCCATACTAAAGCTATTTTCACCCATATTTAGAGTACGTTGTCGTTCACCCCTGTACTGGAAGTATGTGGTGAATCTTTTATCTAGTTTCTAATATGATATGCTTGCTATATTGGTTATATTGTATATTACATATACATTAATATACAGCATATGATATATAATATATGATAGGTAATATGTAATATGAAATATATAATGTACAATGTATAATGCATAATATATGATATATAATGTATACTATTACTACTGTATACTATATAATATATATCATATAATATATAATATATAACACGTAACATCTCAGTGCATATAATATAATATATAATAGATAATACACATGATATAATATATAACCTTAGTATATAATATATAATGCATAATATATAATCTATGTGATATAAAATACAATATGTAGAGTTGAAATTCCTGATAACACTATATAGTAACAGTGGCGGAAGCAAGCAGTTGAACAGTTCCTTTCTCTCACATGGTGCACCAGCTGAGAGAAAGGGGAACTATTTCCTACAGAATGTATATAATGAAGGCAGGGAAACATGTCCTGTGTCTTTTGTTCATACTCCCAGAATGCATTATTGACCTATATATACGCAGTATGACTAGTGGCTCCGGTGTGGCCAAATCTGGAACTACATGCAGCATGCAGTAGAGCCTAGATAAATGGTATATACTAATAGAGCAAACTGAAGAGAGGTAGGGTCCTTGTTTATATTCCCATAATAGATTATAGAGCACATACAGTATATATGTATATATATGGAATAGGTCAAATGGTTGCCCACGTTCTGAGGAAGTGTGCGACTGACACTGCTCTGCATCCGGTGGAGGTGAGGAGGCCGCAGGTGGCGCCACCGGTACAGTATTGGGTCTTACAAAATATGACAATAATAATACGGAGTATAATAATAATAACTCCCATATGTATCTTAATACTTGCATAATGCATTTTGCATCACATATATATACAAGAAGAGGAGTGGCTTGCAGAGTGTAGAGTTTCCGTTCTGACTGTCAGAGCGCAGTGGCACCCCCTGTGGTTGTTTGATGTGGGTTTTTTTTAACGCCGCGTCTGCTTGTTCTCTTCCAGACTCCGACATGGTTGGTCAACGCCCCAAGGTCACGGTCTCCCAGAACAAGGATGGCTCGATTGTGTTCACCTACATGCCGGTCGACCCTGGGTGCCACGAGATGCAGGCCATGTGCAACGACAAGCCTGTTGACGGTACGCACCCCCCCCTACCCTCACACCGTGTTACACCAAAGTGACACAAGCTGGTGGTTTACCTTTCCCACCCACCCTCGCTCCACAGTTTTGTTTCATAAATACCATTAGGACCTAGTCTACTGTAGTTTAGCTTTGAGTAACATTCTGTGTAACTGGCCAAGTTGGGCGATAATAGAAGTGAAAACATGCAAAATAATGTGTGCGTGTACATCAGTTGAAGCAATAGATATATAATATATATAGGATGTATAATATATATAATATATATATAACATAGCATATATTATATATATAATAATATGAACAAGCAATGGTTAGGACCGACCCCCCTCCCCCGCGCACACATTTTGGTGTTCAAGCATGTTGTTGACCTTATTTTACGAATTTGTTTTATTATTTTAGCAATATATGAAAAATAAAAACTGGTCCCAGAGCCTTTTCCCATGTTTTACATGATTTTACAGGACTGGAGATAGAACAGGGAACCAGCTTGACGTGTCATGCTGGTCACCAGCAAACACAATCTCTAACTAAGCACAGATTTGCATAGAACCAATATCAGCAGTTCCACAGAAACAGCTGTTTCCGGTTTCTGAATTCTGGTGAATTTATTTACCCTGTCTATGAGTATGGGGATTGTTTATGTTTATATATATATACATATATATATATATATATATATATATATATACATGTGTTAGTTATTAGCCTCCCCCTTGGGTGGGGTCGGTATAATATATATTACATAATATATATAATTAAATTAATATATATAATACATATACTATGTATAATATATATATAATATATATAATATAAAAAATATATAATATATATATAAATTATATAATATATAATATATAATATATCAAATATATATAATATACATAGCATATATTTGCTATATTTCTGTATTGGGTGAATGATTTGGAATATCAAATTATTCTCATATATTGTATATAAAGGCCTACATATGTTATATTATTGTCCAATGGCGCGTTCGTTGCAGTCATTATCACAAGCAGCGGCTGATTTCCCGCGCACCGGATACCGGCTGGTTAATTCTAATGGGGAATTTCAAACTGGAAAAGGAAAGGGAATTTAACTTTGATGTTGTTATAATTCCAGGAACGCCGTTCAAATGCGTGGTGGACAACCAAGGTGGACACTTCATCACGGCGTGGGGCGAGGGTCTGAACAGCGCCGCGAGCGGCGAACAGGCAGAGTTTCACATCAACGGTGGTGGAAGTAAGCATCTGCACACGAGGCATAAACATCGTTATGTGTGTATATATATATGTGTGTGTAAATATGTGCATATATCCATATATTTAGCAGCAAACAGGTTTCACGTCAATGGTGGTGGAAGTAAGCATGTGTAAACGAGGCATAAACATTGTTATGTGTATATATATATATATATATATATATATATATATATATATTATATGTGTGTGTTGTGTGTGTAAATATGGCATATATCATATTTAGCAGCAACAGGTTTCACTAATGGTGGTGGAAGTAAGCATCTGTACACGAGGCATAAACATTGTTATGTGTATATATATATATATATATATATATATATATATATATATATATATGTGTGTGTGTGTGTAAATATGCGCATATATCCATATATTTAGCAGCAAACAGGTTTCACGTCAACGGTGGTGGAAGTAAGCATCTGTACACTAGACATGAACGCGGTTATGTGTATGTATATACCTGTATATATGCGCATATATCCATATATATAGCGGTGAACAGGCAGAATTTCATGTCAACGGTGGTGGAAGTAAGCATCAGGGCCCGTATGCATGACGTGGGGGTAGCGCTCTACCTCTCGGGGTAGTGGGGATTTCCGGGGTAGCGGCAAAAAGTTGCTATGCATGTGTCTAGGGTAAGGCTACCCCGGGGGGGTAATGTAAGCTACCCCTACCCAGTAGCAGGTATAAGGCCGGGGGTAGGGACCGACTCGGGCCAAATCTATTGAATGCGATCATATTTAACAGAATTACATATGCAATAAGTGAAATTTTATCAATTTAACCCTAAATTTGAAACGTTATTAAGGCTACCGCCGCATTGGCGGCAATATTAATAGTGTCGAATCGACGAATGTAAAGTAAACAAATCGCCGCCGCCGCCTCGACGTCGCGTTCCATATACCCCTGTCACACTACGACGTTTCTCTCCAACGCGCGGCGACGTGTGTCCTTTTTTGGTGAAACCTCTCTGTCTGTGTCTCTGTCTGTCTCTGTGTCTATGTCTGTGTGTCTGTGTCTCTGTGTCTATGTCTGTGTCTCTGTGTCTGTCTCTGTATGTGTCTCTGTATGTGTTTCTGTCTGTGTCTCTGTTTGTGTCTCTGTCTGTGTCTCTATCTGTGTCTCTGTGTCTGTCTCTGTATGTGTCTCTGTCTGTGTCTCTGTGTCTCTGTTTGTGTCTCTGTCTGTCTCTGTATGTGTCTCTGTCTGTGTCTCTGTGTATGTCTCTGTATGTGTCTCTGTCTGTGTCTGTGTCTCTGTGTCTGTCTCTGTATGTGTCTCTGTCTGTGTCTCTCTGTCTGTGTCTCTGTCTGTGTCTGTGTGTCTGTGTCTGTGTGTGTGTCTCTGTGTCTGTCTCTGTCTGTGTCTCTGTCTGTGTCTGTGTCTGTGTGTGTGTCTCTGTGTCTGTCTCTGTATGTGTCTCTGTCTGTGTCTCTGTATGTGTCTCTCTGTCTGTGTCTCTGTCTGTGGCTTTGTCTGTGTCTCTGTCTGTGTCTCTGTCTGTGTCTCTGTCTGTCTGTGTGTCTGTGTCTATGTGTCTGTCTCTGTATGTGTCTCTGTATGTGTTTCTGTCTGTATCTCTGTTTGTGTCTCTGTCTGTGTCTGTGTCTCTGTGTCTGTCTCTGTATGTGTCTCTGTCTGTGTCTCTGTGTCTGTCTCTGTATGTCTCTGTCTGTGTCTTTGTCTCTGTGTCTCTGTCTGTGGCTTTGTCTGTGTCTCTGTGTCTGTGTCTGTCTCGCATCTGTGTCCCTGTCTGTGTCTGTGTGTCTCTGTCTGTGTCTCTGTCTGTGTCTCTTTGTCTGTGTCTCTCTCTGTGTCTCTGTGTGTGTCTCTGTGTATGGGTGCATGTCTCTGTGTATCTGTGTGTGTGTCTGTGTCTCTGTGTGTGTGTCTCTGTGTCTCAGAGAGAGAGAGACAGAGGCACAGACACAGACAGACGGAGACACAGACAGACGGAGACACGGACAGAGACACAGACAGAGACATGGACAGAGACACAGACAGATACACATACAGACACAGAGACTTAGACAGAGACACAGACACAGAGACACAGACAGAGACACATACACAGAGACACAGACAGAGACACATACAGAGACAGACGCAGACAGAGACACAGACAGAGACACAGACAGACACAGAGACACAGACAGAGACACAGACACGGAGACACAGACAGAGACACAGACAGATACACATACAGAGACAGATGCAGACACAGACAGAGACACAGAGACACAGACAGAGACACATACAGAGACAGACAGAGAGACACAGACCGAGACACATATAGAGACACAGAGACACATACAGAGACAGACACAGAGACACAGACAGAGACACAAACAGAGACACAGACAGAGACACATACAGAGACAGACACAGAGACACAGACAGAGACACAAATAGAGACACAGACAGAAACACATACAGAGACACATACAGAGAGACAGAGACACATACAGAGACAGACACAGAGACAGAGACACAAACAGAGACACAGACAGAGACACATACAGAGACAGACACAGAGACACAGACAGAGACACAAACAGAGACACAGACAGAAACACATACAGAGACACATACAGAGACAGACACAGAGACACAGACAGAGACACATACAGAGACAGACACAGAGACACATACACAGACAGAGACACAGACACAGAGACACAGACTCGATGCTTTAATTTTATTTTCAACGCTGACGGGTCGCCGGTGAAAAACGTCATAGTGTGACAGGGCCATTACTGGCGGCGGCGGCGACGGTTTGTTTACTGTACGTTCGTCGATTCAAAAATATAACTATTAATATCGACGCCAATGCGGCAGTTGCCTTAATAACGGTTCGGATTTAGGTTTAAATTGATCAAATTTCACTTATTGCGTATGTAATTCTGTTAAATATGATCGCATTCAAAAGATTTGAGCCTAATATATGGCTATAAATGCAGAGGGATTTCCCAAATCTATAAATAACCCCAAGTATAGCTACCTCCTCGCCGCTTTGGCTTCATGCATACCCTGTGACCCATTTCTTACCCAAGGCGATAGCTACCCCAAACTCGGTCCTTACCACCAAGGGCGATAAATAATTCTTCATGCATACGGGCCCTGTACACGAGGCATGAATGTTATTATGTTTATGTATGTGTATATATCCATATAAATAGTGGCGAACAGGCGGAGTTTCACATCAATGGTGGTGGAAGTAAGCATTTGTACATGAGGCATGAATATGGTTATGTGTATATATATATATGCATGTGTATACATACACATATATCCAGGCAAACAGGCTGAGTTTCACATAAACAGTGATGGAAGTAAGCATCTGTACACGAGGCATGGCCGTCATTATGTGTATAGGCAAGGACTGGTTAAGTTGGGCTCAGTGTCAGGATAATGTGACTGAGTGGGATATCGGGTCATGGTGCTGGCGGCCTGATTTCCCAGTGGGGCAGTAAAATCGCCATGAGTGCGCACTCTCACAAGTCGGTACCCGTCCTGATATGACCTTGAGTCTTGTCAGGACGTAAAACTCCAACAATCAACCAACATAGAAGCAGACACTTCTTATTCATGGACCACCTGACACTAAACTCTGCACCAACTTGCGAATTCTTACCGGAAATGAAAACTCCTGCCGCCATTTGCATTGTTATTGTTGTCACGTAGGCCAAACCTACAAGCGATGTTAACTTGTGTACAGTGCAGCCATTTGTAATTCCCCTAAACATACCCGGTACGATTCTCTGTGTGTGTCAATGGCAGTTCTAGGACTAGATGGTAAAAAAGGTAAACCCCATTTCCATTACATCATCCGCTCTTGCAACACGTTCCTCTGTTTTATTTTAACCAATCAAAGACCACCCTGGTAAGTTCTGCTATAAATTCATGTGAACAGAATAGCTTCCTGTAAACTCTGTTAGTTCACAAGTAGACATTCATAGCAGTCGCACCCTCACAGTTTTTATTCCGCAGTGAAAACGTAAAGCATTATTCCAGTTGTTATACATGTATAATTTAGTCGTTTTGTATTATTATAATTTCACATAGGTAGTTAATCATGTTTGCAAGTAGGACCTACTTTGTCAGCATAGTCCAAAAGTAGACACGTATTACTCTTTAGTTTGCGCGTGTTCTGTCTTCCGACTTTATTTTGTAGAATGCATTATGGATTGCCATACTACATGTTTCTCAGCAAACTCACTTTTCATAGTTAACCCATAGTCTTCTTAAAGTTGCATAGTCCGATGAAAACATCAAATTTTCAAAACCAAAACACTCATCTAAATTTGATTCTACATATTCAACGTAGACACTGGTGCACTTATTAAGCATTTGTTGCTGCATAGGTCATAATAAGTCAATTAATAGAAACTGTTACTACTGAAGTCTATGGTGTCAGAATGTTGGCGTGCTTGCCAAAATTATTTTGGCATGTTTTGACATAAAATATCTCCAAACTTAGCCATTTAAAATTAAAGTTACTTAAAACTAAAGTAAAGTAGATTATAATGATTAGTATGATATATTTATCTCAGAAAATCGCAAAAACTCAAAAGCATCGGACTATGCAACTTTAACACATCGTTAAAGTATTCAAAACTTGTTATTGCTGCAGTTCAAATAGGCTAATGGTGATGATTTAGGAAAGTTCATTAATGAACACTATGTATAACATAGAGAGACATATATGTATCATTTATATTCACTGTAAAACTAAAAGAACTAGCATGTCGGTATCAGCATATGATATATATTATATGAAATATATACCACATGATAGCTATTATATATAAGAACATGCATCTACCATATGATCTCAATTATATACCAAATGATGTATATTATATACAACATATATCACATGATATATGTTGTATATCAGAACAAATGTGGGTATCGGCATATGCTATTTACTATATATAATATATGTCATATAATATCTATTATATATAAGAACAAGTGTGTGGATGTCACCATATGATACTTATCACATACAATAGATATCATATGATATCTAGTAGGCATATCTACTAGAACAAGCATGTGGATATCACCTTATAGTATTTATTATATTTTTATTTATTTATTTCTTTTGTGAGAAGTTTTTTATTCTGCCCATAACGTATAAGCTCCTGTGAGGGTGCTTGTTTTCAACACTGGACAGCTGTGATACTGGATTAGTCTGGTCCCGCACTCAGGAGTGTTTACCTGATCTTTCTCGGGCCAACCTTTGCTGTGTTGGGTGTTAGTAGTTTCTATATTAGTTTTTTTGAATTTTCAAAGTTTTTTTCCTGACCTGTATATGATAACTTAGCCTACTATGTACATCTACGCAGATGACATACAGGCCTGCGGGAGAGGATCCCATCCTACTGTGGTTTGTTACAGCATCCTTTCACCCACGCCCTGTCCTTAGATAGTACACGAGTGTGCCAGAACACCATGTAATAGATTTCCCCTCATATATATTATATGCAATAACAATTCTGTATGTATCACCGTATGATATCAGTTATATATAATAGATATAATACATGTTATAATATATATTATATATAATGACAGGTATGTGGATGTCACTATATGATATATATTATACATATTAGATGTCATATAATATCCCGTTGATATGGAATGGATACAGGGATGAAAGTGGTCTCCGGGAAAAAAAGCGGAAATGCTGATATTCTCCCATAGGTTTAGCATTGTCAGGGAATCGCGGACAAATACCGGAAGTCAAGTCTCAACTAAGCCTTGTTGTGATTGCATTATCGCCCATATCTAACAGTTTCTTGCTTAGTTTTATGTTCTAACTACATCTAAGGTCATATAAGAACGGGATTCGAACCACCGAACTGTTGTCATATACATCCCATCTTGTGGAATTTTGTTTAACATTAATCGGTGGATATAAGAAATCCCGGAAATCCACGAAACCGCGGAGGTCTTTCATCTCTGTGGATATAATAATATAGAGATACCAACATATATATGAGATCTACTATATATAATAAATATCATATGCTAATATCCACATACTTGTTCTTTTAAAGTGAATACATATAAGAAGACACTGCAGTAACCACTAATGTAAAGCCTCGTACCTAATACAAACAGATGAGGTACTAATTTTATATTACCACAGTGATCTAAGTTAATGCAATATATAATGTAAAACAGCATATAAATATATTATTTCTCAATTTATCTAAGCCAATGCTAACTTACTAAGATTTGATGCTACATATCAAATTCAATACTGATGCACCTGTAAAAGATTGACTGCAGGTTGGTGTTCTTAGCTTATATTGTTACATTCAAAGGGAGACAAGCAAACACACAGACTGACTCGCTTACTGCCCTACAGAACACACCGAGAGACTCACTGTGCCTACAGAACACACACAAACACACAGACTGACTCTCTCACTGCCCATACAGAACACACACATATACTGACTGTCACTGCCCCTACATAACACACAAACACACAGACTGACTCTCTCACTGCCCCTACAGGACACACACACACACAGCCACACATACTGACTATATCACTGTCCCTACAGGACACACACACTGACTGTATCACTATCCCTATAGAACACACACAAACACACAGACTGACTATATCTCTGTCCCTACAGAACACACACACAGACTGACTCTCTCACTGTCCCTACAGAACACACACACAGACTGACTATCTCACTGCCCCTACAGAACACACACACAGACTGACTCTCTCACTGTCCCTACAGAACACACACAAACACAGACTGGCTCTCTCACTGCCCCTACAGAACACACACACAGACTGACTCTCTCACTGCCCCTACAGAACACACACACAGACTGACTATCTCACTGCCCCTACAGAACACACACACAGACTGACTCTCTCACTGCCCCTACAGAACACAAACACAGACTGGCTCTCTCACTGCCCCTACAGAACACACACACAGACTGACTATCTCACTGCCCCTACAGAACACACACACAGACACACAGACTGACTCTCTCACTGCCCCTACAGAACACACACACAGACACACAGACTGGCTCTCTCACTGCCCCTAGAAAACACACAAACACACAGACTGACTCTCTCACTGCCCCTACAGAATGCACACACAGACTGACTATCTCACTGCCCTTACAGAACACACACACAACACACAGACTGACTCTCTCACTGCCCTTACAGAACACATACACAACACACAGACTGACTCTCTCACTGCCCCTACAGAACACACATAAACGCAGACTGACTCTCTCACTGCCCTTACAGAACACATACACAACACACAGACTGACTCTCTCACTGCCCCTACAGAACACACATAAACACACAGCCTGACTCTCTCACTGCCCTTACAGAGGACCTTGACATCAAAATCGATGGCCCCGCCAAGCCCGAACTCCTTCGGAAGGAGATCTGCGGAGTAACGACATGCAACTACATGCCGCTGAGTCCTGGCGAGTACAACATCACCATCAACTACAAGAAGAAGCCGATCCATGGCTCACCATTCAGCGCCAAGGTTTCAGGTGAGCGAAGACTCAAAAACTGACTGCAAGGGCTGAGGTGGGTCGATGTGGGCAGTTGACATATGCCATCATGAACCGCCTCACCCCTCACCAACACATTCATAGCTCGCATTGAGAATGTGGCATTTATTAAGGCTTTCTAGCTGTGACAATGTGAATTAACAGCAGCGCTTAAATACAAAGTTCTTTTTTTTAAAGGACTGGTTAGCGTTAGGAATGTTACATTTATTATGGCTTTCTAGCTATGACAACTTGAATTAATTAAACAGCAGCGCTTGAATATATAAAAATTCTTTTTAAAGGAATCGTTAGCATTACGAATGTTACATTTATTATGGCTTTCTAGCTGTGACAACGTCAATTAACTAAAACAGCAGTGCTTGAATACAAACTTCTTTTTCTTAAGGACTAGTTTGCATTAGGAATGTTACATTTATTATGGCTTTCTAGCAGTGAAGACATGAATTAATTAAGGAACAGTGCTTGAATAAAAAAAAGTTATTTAAAAAACGAATAGTTAGTGTTAAGAATGTTACATTTCTTATGGATTTCTAGCTGTGGCAAAATGAATTAATTAAAGAGCAGTGCTTGAATTAAAATTTTTTTTAAAGGAATGGTTAGCGTTAAGAATGTTACATTTATTGTGGCTTTCTAGCTGTGACAACATCAATTAATTAAGCAGTAGTGTGAAAAATAAATTCTATCGAAACAAAGATTAAGTCAAAATCAAGCGTTGCAGTTATTAAATAGGATTCAAGCATGATTAAGTGATAGTGCTAAGAATTATATAGATAGGCTGTTGTCAGAATTAAGTGACAGTGCCACAGTTTATATAGGATTTAGCCGGAGTTATGCAATAACGCTACAATTATGTAGGATTTGTTTATTTATTCGCTTGCCTCATCATTCAGCTATTTTTATATTTAGCAGATTATAACCTCATTCATTCGCAAGTTATGTTATTAGAGTAGGAAGTAGTCTAGTATGCCTCTATGTAATCCTATTGGCAAGCAACAGTAGACTATTAGTACATTGAGATCCAATGGATTAATTTAAGAAATTAATTAATTTGCTAGTTTGTCAGTAGATACAGTTATTTGGTTATTGAGAATGTGATACAACAGTGTGCATTTCCACATCCAACTGGAGCGGATCAGATAGGATAAATGGGGTGCCACATGTATTTCTTTCAATCTATTATAGTACTAATGAAAATAGCATCAATTATATATTTACTGTATCGCTGGAACTGTTAACCCTTTCAGTTTGCATAGAAGCATTGACATGTATGGCTGCATTGTGAATAGTAGCCTAGACACCTATATTTGATCGTTATCATTAATGCCAATTTGATTTATTTATTATCTGTAGTCAGTAGTTAATTTATTTTGTACTATTGTTAATTTATTTTGTACTACAGTATCAGTCTTTGCATGACAGGTCTTGGTAGGCATCATATGTACGGTATGGACAGAGAAAGAAAACATGTCAAATTAAATCTACCATAAACAACAAACATGGTTTGTATGTTGTAATTTGACTTTATCTTCATTTGGCCTACTAAGACCTTATTGCTTGAGAAATTGGTCAGTGCATATGACTGTACATTATATTATTCTGTCGCTGTACATAATGTTTCCACTGTATAGTCTTCCTCTAAGAAGGAAAACCTTGAAAGTATTTACCCAGATTCCTCCACAGAAGTGTCTTCTATCAATTTGTGCACTCAGTGTTATCGTGTTTGTAAATGTATTGTTATGCAATCGTCCTATTCCCTAAATATAATAATAAATTAAAGCAATAGAATAATCAATATCATTCCGGACAATGCTGGCATGGTGATTGTAAATGCACCTACCACAGATCTATTGACAAAAAGTAAAATTTAATTGGGGATGAATAATATTGGCATAACAAGGCACCTTTGTCATCATGTACAGTTGAGTGTTGAATCTCTTAAATTAAAGCTACTTCTTAGATTACACATTAATCAAATTTAACTATCACCTTAACTATATGCTTCCTTGGCATTTGTTACAAATCTCTTTTTTTCAATTGCCATTAAGCAACTGGTACTTTATCAAAACAATAAATAAATTGTATACAAATTTGCAAAGCCACTGCTCTGAGAAGGTAAAATGACTGATAGCTGACATTGAATCTAATTGGCTAACTGCACATTTACAGCCGGAGGTAAGTATACATTCTGACGTCACTGGTGATAGCCTTAAGTGGTGCAGTAACCTCCAGCCTGACCCATTACCTGCAATTTATCAAATGTTAATTAAGTATACGACTTATATATATATATATTATATATATATACATTTAGACAACATTTCTAGCACATTTTTAAAAGCAAGCCGATCCAAAACTCTCGATTTCAAAGTTCAACTTGTGAAATATTACAAGGGGACATGCATTAAATACGTCACATTGAAGGGTGGGTGTGGAGAAAATAGCAATGGGTTGCTTAAATGAGCTTTATATCATGATATTTCTTGTGTTTTTAATAAAAAAGCATATTTCAACATTTTTCTTTAAATTTGTTTCCTTTACTTAAAAAAAAAGAGGATATGGGATAAACGCAACCAACAACAAAACATCACCGAAATTTATTTTCTGGAATAATTACAGCATTTCCATAACAAGTTATCAAGGGTTCTGCCTATGCTGTGGTATTAATCATGTCAGTACAGACCATGCATTTACCATACAACAGTAATCTGCTAATACCTGCCATGTCTCATCACCAACATTGGCATCTTGGGGGTAATATATTGAGATTTGAGAAGGGGTATAAGATGGCTAGGTCGGGGAGGGAGAGTGGGAATTCCTCAAAGTAAATATAGTTTTAGGGGTGAGTTTATAAGAGAAAACATGCAAAGAATGACGTGGAGTTTAATCAAAAATTATTTGTAATCCAATTAAGAGTGGCGTAATTTATGCACGTTCCTTGGTTTAATATTATATTCTCAACTTCATCCACTCATTAAATTCGCATAATTTATCTTGATTGAACTTGCAAAAATGTCCTCCCATTGGCAATGGTCAGACTGTGAAAAAGTCGTTGCTAGTTCATGGTTGGGTGGATGGTTGCCTCGGATAGGATGAGACGGCTTTCGTAGAAACAGATGCATGGAGGTACATAAAGTGTGACGTCATACAAGTGCTAGTTTTATTCTGCTGTTACCTCTTTGATATTTCAGTGACTTGGCATTTCTCTGAGCTGGGTGATTTTTGGGGAGCGGGTTTTGGCATACTTCACATTGCGTGTTGTGATTTCTGTACAATGTGCTGATTAATCACTTAATTTCATTGTTGCCGAGCCTGTGACTTAGTTCCACTAGTATTCTATCCGTTGATGGAATACCTACTACGTCTCTGCTTATAAATGTTTTCTGTGTAGTTGCATTCACCATCTAGAACATAATCTTAAACCTCCTCCACTTTCCCAATCCGCATGGTTCTGCTCGTTCAAATTCCTCTAACCAAATCGTCACGTTTGAACCTAACCAGAACCAGAGATAGCCCTACACCTCAACTTTGCAAGGTAATGCATTTTGACACTTTTGCTAATCAGTAGAGTACACGTGTAGATCTATGCGTTAACCTTACAAATACCAACACCTATTTTGTATATGATTATAGTTTTTTCGTTTTATCTGGGTCTTTCTATTCTCCATATAATTAAATTTTTATTTACTTTTTTGTTGTTTGTCTGCTTAATTCTCTTTCTTAATTGACACCTGTCAAAAGACAATACCTCAACATTCTCTCCTCTCGGTGTGATAAATTAATTACCATATTGAATTCACCAGGATATAACAGTACTTTTTTTTTCACCTCTTCTTTTGTTGGGGGTATACATTATCATACCTAGATAATAGATTCACCCCGTACTTGCAGTAGATACAAGAATTCACCCGATACTTGCAGTAGGGGTGAAGAACAAATCCATTAGAAAAAGTAGCGAAAGGCTGGGGAAATTAAATGAGCGGATAAATTCTTAATTTAAGAAGCAAAATATCGGCCTATTCTTCACATATATCGTAATATTTGCCCAGTACTTTTGAGTTGAACAATGCAATAAAACATGTACCTTAATTGACATTAAAAGTAAAATCGACCACACCCTATGATCGCGATCTTGGCTTTTTGCATTCTCTCCCATTTCACCAACTCTGTGCCAATATTCATAAGTAGCCACTGGACACTGGAACAAGGAATTCTACTTCCTGTTCCATACTAAAGCAATGTTTGCCCATATTTAGACTACATTGTCAATACATGTATCTCAGGCGTGTGATTGGGTGCAGGGAAAAAAACTGATTTTTTTTTAGGTTATCGTGGGGACACACAGCATCCCACTGAGTCACGACACGGATGCAAATAGTATATTCCAGAGGTGCTTTGGCAGCCAGAAAAAAAAAACTGAATTTTTTTTTAACCCAAAATTTCAGTTTTGGCACCCAAAAAATCCCCAGAATTCCGGAGAAATCACACTTCTGAGATATGCTCATTTCATTGACAGAGCCTTTTGCCACTTTTTTTAATTGGTTGTTCTTCACCCCATCTGGGGGTGAATCTTTTATCAATATCATACCTAGATCTAAGTATCCCGTACCCTCTACTCCTGATCACTTTCAGTTATATATAAATGAACAAACCAATAATCCATATTTGTATTTAGGCTAATTTGTGTTTCTATCCTTAAGACCTTCCCCCTTCCCCTCTCCACTCCATTCCTCCTTCTTTGTAAAGAACCCAACGTTCTCTTTTGGAGAAAAAAAAACACCCCAAACCAAAGCCAAACAATGATTCGAATCACTTTTCGCATTGTCTGCAAACCCCGCGAATCCAAACCCCAAACCAATAGGACCTTCTCATGTAAAAACCCTCCTCAAATCCCAAACCGTTGCCAAAATCTGAACCCACACCTTCATTTCTAAACACACACAAAAACACCCCAAATACCCCAACTACCGCCAGCAAAAAAACATCACAACAATGCCGCCATTGTTTCCGTGACGTCACGACTCGACTGACGCTAAGCCCCGGATGTCTAATGTAGGTGAAGGCCGCAAGAGGACGCAGTTGTCGATCGCCGCCACTAGCGAAGTGTCACTAGGTGGCGGCATCGTCGACTTGGCCAACATGGTCGGGACGCTGAAGCTGCCGTCAGGAACCACTGAACCGTGTCTCCTGAAGAAGATGCCCGGAGGAGAACTCGGTAACCACGCCCTCTTCTCTTTTTTATCTTCTTTTTAAAAGAGAATTTCAGCCAAAACGATCACATTCATTTGTTAAGTTTCAATCTCCGCACAATGCATTATATATATTTGTGTATATAGTAGTGCACGCATAGTGTAACACATACACTGGTCCCGATAACGTCATCGGATCATATATGGAAGATCTGTAGGGAGGGACCAGTGTAATTGTTCCTCAACTCGCATAAGCATATTCAGCGCTAAACGAAGCGACCCAACTAGCCACGGTGCGACCCAACCAGCCACGGTTGAACTCGTTTCAGCTCGTTTAAACTTGTTTCCGGTACAAAGGCTAGGGGACCAGGTTGGAAACTGAGCGATAATAGATGAAACTCCTGTGCCTCTGCCTGAGCAAATGAATGCCAGGGGACCAGGCTAGACCTCCACAGAGCTAGCAGTGTAGTCAAATATTATTTGACTACAAACAACAAACAACAACATAGTTTATTGTTCAGACATTATCACATATTTATGTATATTCTGCACAGATTAAATTGTTTGAAGTATATTTGAAATTGATCTACATTGATTTCTGTTTAAATCATACAATATCACTACTTAATGAATGGGAAACTCATCCTGCAAGGGTATG
This sequence comes from Branchipolynoe longqiensis, assembly GCA_030323885.1. NCBI lineage: Eukaryota > Metazoa > Annelida > Polychaeta > Phyllodocida > Polynoidae > Branchipolynoe > Branchipolynoe longqiensis. Next base: position 3,067,706 of record CM059195.1, read on the forward strand.
CTCGATATGACCCAGTGGTCAGCCGTTTTTCATCCTTTCGTGGCTGTGGACCCTTCTCTCAACTCGGCGTGTGCTAGCTACTCTGTGGCGGTGTCGCAGTTTGAGCGCCCTGCGAGTTTGAGCGCCCTGCCAGTGGTTGTATACTTTTTTTGTCAAATAGATTTAAAAGCTTTCATTGGATCGATTAAAAATATCTTAATGCGGAATTGAACAGGAAGATCTGAAGTATTTAATGTAACCTAAGAGCAATTTACTCTGAAAGTATTAAAAACAGAGATAATAATGAAAGTTGGGATATTCTGAGTGTCAGTGCCAGTGTTAGCCTTACCAGATCATGGCCTCAAAAACTATTTTCGCAAAAATTCAAGACCTTCCAATTGGCTGATAAAAAAAAAGCTGAATGTGAAATTGTAGAGAAAGATCTGGACTATTTAATAGAAACAAGAGAAATTTATTTCAAAGCACCAAAAATCACAAATTACTGTGATAGTTAGGGTGGTTTTAATGTCTCTATCCGCGCACGCGCAGAAGCAACAGAAGGGTGCTCAAACTGGCAGGGTGCTCAAACTCCGACAGCGGGTCATCATCAAGTCACTAAGCCCGTAGGCTATTATTAACCAATCACTGTCGTCCACCCTGTTTGCTGCGTAGTGAAGTTCGACAAGCTGTTTCTGTTTCTGGTTGCTGGATTCTCATGAATTCATTTTCCACCTCTATGAATGTACACGTGTTAGTCCTTAGCCTCCTCCTAGGTGGGTCGGTATTTTATATAAACAATCCACTATACTTTTTTGTCCGTGTGACCATTAGAGCGCGGGCCTCGTGTGCAGAAGGTCGGGAGTTTGATTCTCGGTCGAGTCAAACAAATGATACTTGTCACTTCCTAGTCCCGAGCTCAACATTAATAGGAGAGGGCAAGGACTGGTTAACTCAGTGTCAGGATAATATGACTGAGCGTGATATCGGGTCATGGTGCTCGTGGCCTGATTTCCCAGTCGGTACCCATCCTGATATGACCTTAGATGTTACTAGGACATAAAACAACAAGTGACAACTTTTGAGATAAATATATTAAAATGATTGTTGTGATCTATATTACTTTAGTTTAAAAGTAACGTTGGTCACTTTTTGCTAAGTTTTGAAATATTTAAAGTGCAAGCATATACAATTAGTTGTGGCAAGCATGCCAAGACTGACACCATAGGGTTCTGCCAGAACAGATTCTATTAAATTGCCTTCTACGTGGCGACAAATGTTTAATAAGTGCACCAGTATCTAAGTTAGATATGTAGAATCAAATCTCAATGATTATTTTGGCTTTGAAAAATTGATGTTTTCTTCGGACCATACTGCTTTAAGCAATAGCAAAATAATAATAATAATAATAATAACAATAATAATCAAACATAAATGACCCCCTCCCTTTGTTGTAATGTGCTTTGTGACCGGGCGCAGTGGCCGAATCGGAGATCGGGTGTTCGGTTCCCAGTCGAGTCAAACCAAAGCCTTATCAAATTTATATCTGTCGCTTCCTAGCCAGACGCTTGGCATTAATAGGATAGAGCAGGTTAGCTCAGTGTCAGGATAATGTGACTGAGTGGGATACCAGGTCATGGTCCTGACGGCCTGATTTCCCAGTGGGGCAGCACATGCATGTGCACTGTCACAAGTCGGTACCCGTCCTGATATGACCTTAGATGTTGCTAGGAAGTAAAGCAACAAATAACAACTTTTGTCCATGTGTATTCTTTTTTCTTTTTTTTTTGAGAATGCGCTTTGTACAATCTTGAAAATGTTGAAAACGTTGGGCGACCCTGCTGACTGACATCATCTTTATACGCAACTTTCCTCTATTATCGCCCTCTCCCTCAGGTATCGCCTCGTTTACCCCTAAGACCTCCGGGCTCTACGTGGTCGAGGTCAGCCAGGAGGGCAAGGCTGCTCCAGGGTCTCCATTTAAGCTCGACGTCTCCGCAGCGAGCGTCTCGACGGCCGTCAAGGTCAGGGTCACCGGAGCCAGCACGAAGGCAGCGGCCAACACACAGAACTCTGTGATACTTGACCTTTCAAACGCGGGTCAGTGGGAGTTGTAGCACAGATAGTAGAGCAATAGATGATTATGTGACGTCATGAAAGTGTCATAATTGGCAATTTTGAAAGCGTGATAATTGTTCACATTATTCATATGCTATAGCCTAGTAGCAAGTATGCCGGCATTTACAGATATAGTCCTCCCTCTTGTGATATAGAATCTAATATGGCTGTTCTGTAGGTTCATCCTGCATACTCTTATCTCAACTTACTTCGGAATGAATTTAAGCAAGGCAAATAAAGTTTTAATCCCAACTACAAGTCCTAGTAGTGGTACTTACTAGCACGGATTTCATGTTGCCCCTATCATCCCTCATTATCACTCTTCCAATATAGCGGCTGTATTTTGGGGTTGCATGCTGGGAGAGCCTCTAAGAGCCCCGCTTTGCCTTTGTTATACATGTATATACAATTTTATGTTGCCCCTATCATCGCTCATTATAACGCTTCCATTGCAATATAGGGGCTGTATTTTCAGATTACGCACTGGGCAGCCTCAAACAGCCTCGCTTTGCCATCCTTATATATAAAACCTTGGTTGCACACAGTGTTTCATGTTGAGGGGTCCATCATCATCACTTCTTGTGTAGATTGATATGAATATATTGTGTTCGCCATAGTTCCTGCCAAAGACAATGTATGATAAGATGCGCCACTCAGCACTTTCCCATGAAATACAGCAAATAAGGTAGGTCTAATTGGACAGGTCCCCTAGCCCAACCTGACTGCTGTACCATTGAAACAAGTGGACAGGTTCCCTAGCCCACCCTGACTGCTATACCATCAAAGACAATGTACAACAATTATAGTGTATTATCTCCTAATATTAATTATGAAAACAATATTATAAGTATTGGAAAGTTCAAACATATTTTAAGCACTTTAATCTGTGACATACATAAATAGAATTTGTGATTATGTCTAAGTAAGAAAACCACTACTAAATGTAATTGAAGACAATGCACCTTGTTTAATGTGGGATGGCGCCCCTGCATGATTATTTCAAAATTTCCTATATGAAAGTGCTGAGTGGCACGTCTTATCATACATTGTCTTTGTTCTTACCCAGGTTGTGTAGTTTAGTTTGTATAGAACTTAGAAGATTCACCCAGATCCTGAGAAGGAGTGAATGGGAACCTTGCCTAAATCCGAGCAAAAACTGCTGCAGTAGAAATTAAATAAAGGATTCACCTCATACTTACAGTACAGGGGTGAACCCTAATATAGTCTAAATATGGGCAAAAATAGCTTTAGTATGGAACAGGAACTAGAAACTCTGATTCCAGGATCAAATGGCTACCCATATCGGCACAGAGTTGGTGAAATGGGAGAGAATGTAAAAAGACAAGATGGCGGCGATAAAACGCTGTCAGTTTTATTTGTTTAATTCCTTAAACTACATGTTTTATTATATATTTCAAATCAGAAGTAGCAGGTAAATATGAAGATTTAATTAAGAATTTACCAGCTCAATTCATTTCCCCGCCATGTCGAAATTCTTCGCCAGTGTTTCTAATGGGTTGGTTTTCAGCCCTGTACTGTAAGTATGGGGTGAATCTTTTATCTAGCTATAAATAGGCTGTAGAGGTGGTGGTTCCCGGACACAATGTTTATCTATGTTGTAAAATTGATAAATTTGACGAGATTTCAAAGACACCAAAATATTGGCTAGCACCAGCGTTGATTCCAGTTTTAAGGTCTATTCATTTATCTGGTTTCATTAATTTAACTGATTTCATAAATTATTTATCTCAAAAGTGGCAGGCTGTGATAGATAAATATTTAAATAATATATTTAGCATGCTAGATTGCAAAATCATGCAGTTATTTCTATAACCCAGCTTGCCGACACTATTTTTAATGGCTTGTTTAGCAGCCCTGTCACAGGAACAGGGCCTGTGGGCATAACCATGTTTCACGTTGAAGGCATCATCATCAGTTTTTGTGTCAATTGATATGGATATATCGTGCTCGCCATAGGTTGTACAGTTTAACTACTGCTGTGTATAACTTACAGCATCATCAAAGGCCAGTTACTCTCATACCATGTCTATGTGGTGTGGGAGGTTAAAAATCCCTAGGTCCGGTAAAAGTGCAGGCTCGGGCTTTCTATCGGCCAACTGTCTAATGGTGAAAATAAGTCAATTCAGACTTATAACTTGCAATGTGGGTTGATGGTAAATACAAGTACACGGAGTAGTCTTTTATCCAACGTCAAGCTATCTGCTAGCATAATTTCACTGTAATCTAAATTAGAGACAAATGTATGGCAAGAACTCAACCAGGAAGCTTCTAGGTAGCTCTGAGATAAATACACTTACAATTATTAACAAACCATTCAAGTCTATAAACGCCAAACTAACGACTAAAGCTGTTCAGCACTGAAAGCAAGTTCTATCATGAACTTATAAGTTATGGACAAGGTAAATAAACCATTATTAATTTTGTTTTAATTCAATGTTCCAGGTTATGGAGCTGTGGCGGTGTCGATTGAGGGGCCCCACCGCTGTGATATCCAGTCCAAGGACCTGGAGCACTGCCAGTACGAGGTGATATTCAAGCCGCATGAGCCCGGCATATACCTCATGAACATCCGCTTTGGTGACGAGCACATCCCCGGTAGGTCCTGTTTGGTGTTTGTCCATTGTGGGTTTTATTTCCGCTTTCACCTCTCATAAACACTTTTTGTTATTGGTGAGTAAATTGAAGAGTTCAGGTGCAAGACCCGATAAATGCCATTTGGGATGAAATGAAAGCATGACTACCAGGTCTGAGTTTGAGCTGAAGCTGCTATCATTCCGATAATCAATTTTATCTTTCCGCAGAAATCAACACATCCCCTATAGAATGAATTGCCTGATATGAAATTGATAGACTATACTTTAAAAGCACGCCAAATCTGACACCATAAGCTTCAGCAGTAACAGGTTATATTTAATTGACCCATTATTCCCTTCTATATGTCAACAACTGCTGATAAGTGCATCAGGATATAAGTTTAAAATATAGAATCAAATCTAGATAATTGTTTTGGTTTTGAAAATGTGATGCTTCATCGGACTATGCAGCTTTAACTTGGATGTATCGGAGTGCATCTCGGTAAGTGTTTTGTGTTTGACGCTTTGATGGGTTGTGTTTGTGGGGCCTGTTTGAGCACCTTGTCTCACTGTGTTTGCAGGCAGCCCCTTCATGGTTGCCGTCAGTGGTAATCCTTCCGGCCGCATCAGGGAGACAGTGGTTAGGGACATCGCTGCCGCCCAAATAACTGCACCAGGGAGCAAATGTGAATTCATGCTCAAAATCCCAGGTAAAGTAAAACTGAATTCATGCTCAAAATCCCAGGTAAAGTAAAAGGGGACCCATGAACAAAATACCAGGTAAACAGAAGAAAGTGAATTCATTTGCAAAATCATTGGTAAAATGAAGTGAATTCATGCTCAAAATACCATGTAAATAAAAGTGAATTCATGCTCAAAATTCTAGAATTTTCTTTTTTGGCAAAAATGCAAAATCTCAGATATATAAAAGTGAATTAATGCCGGAAATCTCACCTAAAGAGAAGAAAGTGAATTCATTTGCAAAATTCCAGGTGAAAAAGTGAATTCATGTTCAAAATCCCAGGTAAAATGAAAGTGAATTGATGCTCAAAATATCAGGTAGAAAGAAGAAAGTGAATTCATTTGTAAAATTATTGGTAAAAAGAAGTAAATTCATGCTCTAAATACCAGGTAAAATAAAGTGAATTCATGCTCAAAATCCCAGGTTAAAATACGAAAGTTAATTCATTTGCAAACTTTTGGGTAACAAGTGAATTCATGCTCCAAATCCCAGTGTAATATGTCAGGACTCGGTCGTCTGAACCCCAAACATTACTAGTCTCCACAGGTGTGTTCTGACAACTGTCTGTCAGTTCCCACCCGTCCTTACTCTCAACAACTCATAAGGAATAAAAGAAGACAAGTCACACAAGATTGACAGTGAAGAGGTTGTGCTTTATTGGCATCAACCCCTGTTCATCTACTGGCAACCTATCACCCTCACTCCTTACCAATTGCCCACACAGATCCGCATGACTCTTGCTTGTGTATATCAGAATCAGTGCCTACAGCCCATTGAACCTGGGTCCAATGGTTGTTGCACACAGCTCAGTGTCTTTTGGAATAGATGTTGCTAGTTCAAGTGTAGAGAGTGACATGTCTCTTGCTAGAGAGTCTAGCCAAGAGTGCTTCATGTGGGGTCTGTGTGTCAGGTACAAGGAATGCAGGTGACTGGGCTCACACAGCCAGCCAATCAGACACCCTCTACAGTCTGGGTGGGCGACGCCCTAATAGGGGGCAACTGTCACTCAACCCTAGCTGCAGGTGGTGTCCATAATATATGCAGGATGGCTGGGTGTGCTTGTCCATCAGTCCTTTGGTAACAGGTAGTTGCGGACAGTTACAACAAACATATATCAATGCTTCTCTCCCTCAATGCACTCTTTCTGGTGCATGAAGGGAACATTTGAATAATTATTAACCGTCTCTTAAGTATGAACATCACATCACAATCTCGGTCGCTATGTGTTATCACATTTCCACATAGGCGCTTATGTCACAAAGCGATTGGGGCACCCATTGCTTCTCTGTTACGTAATCCTGGTCCCCACTCCATCGCCCGAGAATAATAATTTTCTTTGCCAATATATGAATCTGAACCGAAAATCCGTATATTTTTACACCAGGTTAAATTAAGACAGTTAATTCATTTGCAAACTTTTTGCTACCAAGAAGTGAATTCATGCTCAAAATACCAGGTATAATAAAAGTGAATTCATGCTCGAAATCCCAGGTAAGAGAAGTGAATTCATTCGGAAAATCAGTGGTAAAAATAGTAAACTTATTATGAAAATCCCAGGTAGAAAAAAGTGAATTCATGCTCAAATTTGCAGGCGAGATGAATAGAAGCTGTGCTCAAAATCCCGGGCAATGAAGCAAGTGAATTCATTTGTAAAATCCCAGGTAAATAAAAGTGAATTCATGCTCAAAATCCAGGTAAAATAAAAGTGAATTCATGCTCAAAATACCAAGTAAAAAAGTGAAACTGATTTCATCCTCAAAATCCCAGATTAAAAAATAAAGTTAAATAATGCTCCAAATCACAGATTACAAAAACTGAATTCATGCACACAATCCCAGGTTAAAATATTGAATTTATCTGCAGAATATGAGTTAAAAAAGCGAATTCATATGTCAAATCCCAGCTTTGAAAAAAAAGTGAACTCATGCTCAAAACCCAGAGATCCAACCTTCTGGTTTCATGTCAAGGCTTTGAGTGATTTGAATGAACAGCAGCATGATATCAGTCACTGGAGGAGGAAGTAGCTGCTAGGTGGACACAGAGTTCGGGTGGAGCAGAGAGCAAACAAAGTCCATAGAATTACCCCCTCTGTGAACGGACTGCCGCAGAGTCGCCTGGAAGGGCGACACGACCAGGTTGTTTTAACAAGATGCCATATTGGCCACTCATGGCTAACACACGTTTTTCTGCTCAAGGGAGACCCTCCCCCTGAATGTATTGGATTTCAGTCCCCACTGACATTAAAACACACTTTATTAAACTGTGTGGATTTCATGGCCCTGTGCCAACAATTTTGCACTGCAAACAACATGCATGACCTTTTTACTAATGTAAAACAAGAAAACATTTGAGCCTTTTTGAGGGCAGCTGGTTTGTACCACCTCATATAGGTTTTTAAACAAATTTCATCAGTGAATAACACTATCATTTAGAATTTTATTTAGCTTGAGCAGAAACTATATGATTGTGAGTTTACAAAATTCATGAGTGTCCATTGACACAAAATTTTGATTGTATGCTTTTAAATGAAAAAGAGATGGTTTGAACAAAAATAAACATTTCTCGCCGTGAATATGGCCTATGCTGCCGACACGGCGTAAAGCAACCACCAATCAATCAAGCCTACCACAGTTAATGACAGGTGGCGGCATAAGTGTCCATTGAAATAAGGCTAAGGCTACCGAGCGACTCCCTGTCCCACCATGAATTACACATGCTACAAAGAATAACATGTACAACGTACCTGCCCGGAACACCAGTGCTTTCCGCCGACAAAAGTAGGTGTTTAACATAATATGTCTTACTTTTAAAATAAATGCTTCACAGGCACGGACCCTCTGGACATGGTGGCCGCCCTGACCTTCCCGTCTGGAAAGACGGAGCTGTGTCAGGTGATGGACCTGGAGGCATCGCTGTACCACATCAAGTTCGTCCCGTCTGAGGAGGGCGTGCACACAGTCAGTCTCAAGCATAAGGGCCTCCACATCTCAGGTGACACTTGCCTCTTGCTATCAGTATATTTTTTTTTTTAATTGTAAATGATTTAATTTTTTTAAATTGTTGTGTGTGATGGGTTTCTTTTTATTCTGCTCATAATGGTTGCGCTTGTCATTACTGTCCCGGGGAGGGCGGAACGAGGGTGGAACGAGGCAGCAGGGGTGGGAATAACATAACAGGGAGCCCGTTCCATTACACGTATGTATATGTATATATGTATAGATGTATAGATGTATAGATGTATATATATGTATATGTATACGTATGTGTATATGTATATGTAGGCTGAGTGCCTCTAACCTGTTCCCGGTGTGTCACCCACAGGGAGCCCGTTCCGGTACACGTATGTATATGTATATATGTGTATATGTATAAAGGTATAAATGTATATATATATATATATATGTATATGTATATGTATAAGTATATGTATATGTATATGTATATGTAGGCTGAGTGCCTCTAACCTGTTCCCGATGTGTCCCCCACAGGGGCGTTTCAGTACACTTGTATATGTGTATATGTATAAATGTATATATATATATGTATTGTATACGTATGTGTTATATGTATATGTATGCTGAGTGCCTCTAACCTCTTCCCTCTGTGTCACTCACCTTGCCCTTCCAACACGTATGTATATGTATATCTGTGTATATGTATAAAGGTATAAATGTATATATATATATATATATGTTTATGTTATTTATAAGTATATGTATATGTATATGTTGGTTGAGTGCCTCTATGTCCCGATGTGTCCCCCACAGGGAGCCGTTTCAGTACACATATGTATAATGTGTATATGTATAAATGTATATTTTTTTGTATATGTATACGTATGTGTTTATGTTTATGTATGTGGCTATGTTCCCGGTGTGTCACCCACAGGGAGCCGTTCGTACACGTATGTATATGTATTATGTGTTATGTATAAAGGTATAAATGTATATATATATATATATATGTATATGTATATGTATAAGTATATGTATATGTATATGTATATGTAGGCTGAGTGCCTCTAACCTGTTCCCGATGTGTCCCCCACAGGGAGCCCGTTTCAGTACACATATGTATATGTGTATATGTATAAATGTATATATATATATGTATATGTATACGTATGTGTTATATGTATATGTATGCTGAGTGCCTCTAACCTGTTCCCGGTGTGTCACTCACAGGGAGCCCGTTCCAGTACACGTATGTATATGTATATATGTGTATATGTATAAAGGTATAAATGTATATATATATATATATATGTATAAGTATATGTATATGTATATGTATATGTAGGCTGAGTGCCTCTAACCTGTTCCCGGTGTGTCCCCCACAGGGAGCCCGTTTCAGTACACATATGTATATGTGTATATGTATAAATGTATATATATATGTATATGTATACGTATGTGTTATATGTATATGTATGCTGAGTGCCTCTAACCTGTTCCCGGCGTGTCCCCCACAGGGAGCCCGTTCCAGTACACGGTCGGCCTGCCCCCGAACACGGGCGCCCACAAGGTGGAGATCGGCGGTCCCGGCCTGGAGCGGGGCGAGGTGGACAGTCTCCGTATGTACACTTCCTTCACTTTACGCAATAAATCACTTTTTTTTGTTTTTGTCTTCTTATTCTTTTTTTTGGTGATGATGTATTTATGCTGCCCATAACGGTTAAGTCTAATGACATGTTTTCACCGGTAGACAGTAATTCACGGGTTTTTTATCGAACATCATGGAAGGGCTAGTGTTATGAGCGTTACGTATCAGTGAATTAGTACATCAGAGTTCAATGGTTCAAAGATCAAATGTCAGGTGGGTGGAACTCGAACCCTCAACCCTACCCGCATCTAGTTCTATTAGCGGTGTGGGTGGGGGAAGAAAGACATATGTCCTTCCAGGGTGGGGCATTCGGCAGTTGTGTATTTCAAACTTGGCGGGGTGCAGTCACGTGACCGGGTTTGGCGGAAAATTTGAGTCCCATGCGTGGGCGGTGCTGCGGCCCTGGAGGCGGTGGGCGGCCACTAGTTCTTCAAGTACCTGCCAGTCGGTATGGGGGAGCAGGGGGCTGTGATGTTAGTTTGTGGGTTTTCCGACAGGTGGCGCCACCGTCTCAATTTCGGGTTCAGGCCTGCTTCATCCCTGTGAATTACACATGTTACATATAACATGTTCAATAGTCTCCCGGTTCCCCTTGTTTTGTTACTTTCAGTTGTTGTGTAGCTATCTACTGCATGCATTCTTTCTCTGTTTTAACCAAATAAAAGATAACAATTGTGGTTAAATGCACCTTCTTGATAATTGCAACTTAGGGGTTATAAAGCATTCAATTTTTTCGAGGTAGTACATACAGTGCTACTTTTCCACAGCCCCTCTCCTTCCTTGATTTTGAACCCTGGTTGAGTCAAACTAATGATTTAAGAATTGATACTTGTCGCTATCTAGCCTGGCGGTCGGCATTACTAGGATCGGGCAAGGAGCAGTGGAATGAGGAAGACCAATTGTCCGTGATTGAAAATTCCCCTGCTTAATCAACTAATGTACAAAGACAAAAAAGTTTATCAGAAAATGTCAACATTTTATTTACCGATAAAAGTCAGACTTGACTGCCCCCCCCCCTTCCCCCGGTCAAACAGTATGTATGATTGAGACAATGTTGAAAACGTTTGATCACCCTTTAGTCCATTTAAATTCAGAACACACCTTTCATGGAGATTTATCAACTTGTACAGCATATTATATTCACAATTTCTTTTCTCCTTTTTATTGTAGGATGAAGTTAAATTGTCTTTTTTATTTATAATTATTGTTTATTCCTTTTGGGCAAGATTTGATATATATTCAAGGTAACAAAAAAAGCTTTCATTTGGGGCTTAGGCTGTTAGGATTTTCCATTGTTCCTTATGTAAAAATTGGTTTTGGTTTACGAACAAATCGGTTTACGAACAACAATGAACGAATTATGCCTTTTTTGAAAACAAGGTTTCACTGTAATTCTCAGGCGCTAGTTGTCTGCTCGTGATTTGTCTACGCGTTCTGCGTTCAAGCTGATGATGCCAACTGCTTGCCTTAATGACCAGATGGGATGGCCGCATGAGTTGAGCGTCCGTCTCCCGTGTTGGTAGATCATGGGATTTGAACCCTGGTTGAGTCAAACCAATGACTTCAAACTTGATTCTTGTCGCTTCCTAGCCATATGCTCTGCATTATTATCATAAGGCAAGGACTGGTTGGCTCAGTGTCAGGATAATGTGACTGAGTGGGATATTGGGTCATGGTGCCAGCAGACTGGTTTCCCAGTGGGGCAGCACTATAAAATCGCCATGAGTGTGCACTGTCAGAAGTCGGTACCCATCCTGATATGACCTTAGATGTTGCCAGGACGTACAACTCCAACAACCAACCAACCAACAAAACAATGAAGCTGGCGCTAATTGTGTCACGTGATTGCAGAGGAGTTCAACATCTACACGCGCGAAGCTGGAGCCGGCAAGCTGTCCGTCTCCATCGAGGGACCGTCCAAGGCAATCCTCGATGTTGTTGACCGTGGCCATGGTTACACAACAGTGTCCTACAAGGTCACAAAGGACGGTAAGTCGCCATCTCCTTCCTGAAAGATTAAAGTTGCCCATCCTGATATGACATTAGATGTTACTCGGACGTAAAACAACAAAAAACAAATAGCCACATGCTTTGTGTACATGAATATGCCCTAATGGAATTTCGGCTTAACTCTTGCCAGTGGGGTTCAGCTTAAATCACCAATAGCAAGGTCGATTTCGCACACGTAATACATAAACGTAAAATTGCATAGTCCGATGGTTTTGAGTTTCCGTCATTTTCTGAGATAAATATATAAGGTTGGTCGTTATAATCTACCTTGCTTTACTTTGAAGCAACTTTCATTTTAAACAGCTAACTTTGGAGATATTTGAAGTGCAAACATGGTAAATTAATGTTGGGCAAGCACGCCATAGGTTTTATCACCATAGCCTTTATCAGTAATAGATTCTGTTAAAGATGCATAGTCCGATGAAATATCAAATATAAAACCAAACCAATTATCTCGATTTGATTTGACATATCTAACTTAGATACTATTAAGCATTTGTTTCTGCGTAGAAGACAATACTGAGTCAATTCAACAGAACCTGTTACTGCAGAAGTCTATGGTGTTGGAATTTTGGCAAACTTGCCAAAACTAACTTTCCATGTTTGCACTCAAAATATCTCAAAAGTTTACCATTTGAAATCAAAGTAACTTTGAACTAATGTAAAGTAGATACTAGTGATCGATCTAATATATTTATCTCAGAAAAAATACCGAAATTCAAAACCATCGGACTATGCAACTATAAATTGCTTCAGTGTTCCCTTCTGTGTGGTGACAAATGCTTAATAAGTGCATCAGTATCTAAGGTAAGATATGTAGGATCAAAGCTAGGTCAGTGTTTTTGTTTTTGTTTTTGTTTTCCAACGTAAAGCGCAAACACATCTTAGCGGTCCTAAAAACAACTGGGCTCTATCGCCTCCTGTCGCCTAACTTTGGCTATTCTTCGTGAGTTACATTTTCGCTGTCAATTGACACAAATCTAACCACTTCAACAAAATTGCATCAGAGATGATCTTTTCTGTCATTATTTAGATATTCGCTAAACCTACATATCTGTGACTAGATAAATATTCACCCTGTACTTACAATAGGGGTGAACGTCAACATAGTCTAAATACGGGCGAAAATAGCTTGAGTATGGAACAGGAAGTAGAAACTCTGGTTCCGGTATCAAATGACTACTTGTATCGCCACAGAGTTGGTGAAATGAGAGAGAATGCAAAAAGACGAGATGGCTGCGATAGAACACCATCACTTTTAAAGTATATTAAACTACATGTTTAATCATGTTTTTCAACTCAAAAGTAGCGGGGAAATATGAAGACATCTATAAAGAATATATTTTGCTTCTTAAATTAAAAATTTATCAGCTGAGTTCATTTCCCCACCATGTCAACAATTTTCGCCAGTTTTTCTAATGGGTTGATTTTCACGCCTACTACATGTATGGTGTGATCTTTGATCTAATCTGTGACCTGCTGTGACCTGGCTGTGACCTGGCTGTGATGGCGTACCTCATGTTCTTCTCACTAGGGGAGTATGGCATTCACATCAAGTTCAATGACGAGCACGTCCCTGACTCTCCAGCCATTGTGTATTGCGCTCCCGAAAGCAAAGACGCAAAACTAGTGACGATTCAAGGACTCCGCGACAGAGGGCTGCCAGTAAGTACCCACTGTCACGGAGCTGTCAAGTTGACAGTAACAGTCACAGTGACACTCCTCGTGCGTGCGTATAACCAGTGCACTGTCACACAGTCACAGCCGTGTGGTGGACAAACACTATAGACCTATTTCATATGACGTCAGCATAGGTATTTAGGTCAGTGTGCACGCTGCTTGGCTGCAGGACGGCACTGTCACACAGCAAACTCAATGGCTATGAGCAATCTTCATACAGAAAAAGTGAAATATCTCTAAAACTACACCACTTAGAAACAAACCGCTTGGAGCACATACAGAAAACATGTTTAATAACCAGACTATATTCAATTTATAAGGTCAGGGTTCTCCATTTCTATTAATTTTGAATGAAATTGACGTTTTGCACTGCACGTCCCGGCAAACTCAATGCATTGTCAATGGCCATGACCAATCTTCAAACCGAAAAAGTCAACTCTCTAAAACCACACCACCTAGAAACAAACCGGTTGGAACACATATAGAAAACATGTTTAACAACCAGATTATATTAAATTTATAAGGTTAGGGTTCTCCATTTCTATTAATTTTGAATAAAATTGATGTTTTGCGCTGCACGTACCGGCAAACTCAATGCATTGTCAATGGCCGTGAGCAATCTTCATACAGAAAAAGTGAAATATCTCTAAAACTCCACCACCTAGAAACAAACCGCTTGGAACACATACAGAAAACATGTTTAACAAACAGATTATATTAAATTTATAAGGTTAGGGCTTTGTTCTGTGGTCCTTGATCTTGAGGACTGCGTTGAGCGAGTCGGTCACTACTATGCAGCTGCAGTGTCGCAGGTGGGTCAGTGCATGGTGGATGGTGGCGAGCTCTGTATCGAGGGTGGAGGAGTAGTCCATGACCCTGATAAGGCCTCTAGCCTGCCCATTTGGTAGGAAGTGTCCAGCCCTGGCTCAGCCTGTGTCAGGGTTGAGCAAGCCTTCGGTGTAAACCGTGGTGGCTTGAGGGAAATCCTCTTTGGCCCGGGAGATGGTTTCCTGTGTCAGAGCTTGGCAGAGATGGTTTGCCAGCAGCTGTTGTCCGCATATGTGGAGTGGTGGGAGGTTGGCCTCAAGGAGGATGATCTCAACTCTGGTTGTCCTGCGAGCTCGAGTGATGAGTCGTGCCGCCTGGTATTGGACTCTTTCCAGGGTGAGGAGGTCTTTGGTCAGGGTGCTACTGTGAGGGAGGCGGGCCCTACGGTTGTCTCTGCAGTAACCAATCCAGGAAATGGTGTTGGCTGCATAGTCGTAGATGGCCCGCACAACCTGTTTGTAGACTGAGACTGAGTACTTTGGCTGGGGCTCCCCAGTTGAACCCAGAAATTCTAGTCATTAGAAGAAGTCTCTTGTTCATTCTGGAGGCCAGTTGCTTTACAAGTGGTCTCATGGTTAGTTTGTCATCAAGGCTGACTCCGAGGTAGTCAAAGGTGTCCATCAATTCGATGTCCAGATCTGCGGTTTGGAGTGGGTGGGGAGGCTGATCAGTGAACATGGCTTTGGTTTTGTTTGAGGATATTTTGAGCCCTAGATCAGGGCAGATGTCGCTAAGTAGGAGCAAGACATCTGCCGTGAGGAGGGGCATGTCCCTGGTGCATGAGCAGACTACAGTGATGTCATCTGCATAGCACAGGATCTTGACATGTTTGAGGTGGCGCTCAGTAATGCTTCTTTTCAGTCAGCTTATGAGGGCGGCGACTACAGCATTAAAGAGGAAGGGGCTGAGGACAGCTCCCTGAGGGACGGCATTTTTTAGATGGTTGAGGGGAGAGGTGCTGCCCTGGAAGCGGACACTGGCTTGCCTGTCACATAGGTAGTTCTTCACGAATGCCAGAGGCTTCCCAGTGACTCCCAGCTCAACGATGGAGGCAAGGACAACGTTATGGTCGACCAGCTCGAAGACCTTCTCGAGGTCGAGGAATATGACAGCCGCAACAAAGCCTCGTCCACTGGCATGGACTATCTCCTCGAGGAGGGTGAGGATGGCGTTCTGCATGCCACGTCCACCCCGGCACCTGACCAGTCCTTTGGGGAAGCCGCTGACCGGGTTGCTGGAGAAAGTTTCGAGCCAGCCCAGCACAATTCTCTCTACTACTTTCCCGAGGAATTGCATCAGGAAGATCGGCCTGAACTCGCCTGTTTTTTTTTGGGGGGGGGGGGATGGGAACAATGACCGCATCCTTCAACGATTGCGGTATGGTTGCTCGTGTGTAGACCTAGTTTAGGAGGGGAAGCAGTGTTTCCCTGTTGTGTGTGGAGAGGCGGGTCCACACTGTGGTTGGTACACCATCTGCCCCGGGCCTGTTTTCCTCCGTGGGGGGTGGGGGGCCCTTTCGAGATCGGTCTTGGTGAGGGGGCGGTCAAAGTCGTGGGCCGAAGGGAGGTCTATGCCATTGTTGATGACGTCCTCTCGCCGGGGGGACATCCTCTCGCCGGGGAGCGTCTTTGGCGAGGACTATCTTCTATTAGACTTATTGCTTTCATATTTTGTGATATTTGCCATTGGACTGGTGTTTTAAGACACACTTTATTTTATCAAGTTTACTGATATTAGTTGAGAACATTATTTCAACCTTGACATTGACATATTAGGCCAATTTAGATACCATTGACATTGTGCTGTCAATAGTTGTTGGTATGGACATGTGCTAAACACACTTGTTAGTGTTTCAGTGTATATACATACACACACATGGGGTTGTAACTTACATTTTTTTAGGTAAATATAGTTTATTCATTGATTAAAGTCTTTTGTCAGCGCCATGGCACTGGTCTTCCAGCCATGTGGCATTACAGTTATTTCATCATCATGCCGTCGGTCGCGATGCGACAAAGACTGCTTTCATTACTTGACTGATGCTCTCCATTTAGGTCTCTGCTGTGAGAGTGACGTCCATGAGTCGGTCTTAATGTCTCTCAGCTTCAGGTTTCTCTTGATGGTATCCTTGAACTGGTGACGAGGGCGGCATCTTTTTCTGCAACCAGAAGACAGTTGAGAATAGAGGATCTGCTTTGGTAGCCTGTCTGATGACATCCTCATGAGGTGTCCAGTCCACCGGAGATTCTTTTTTATCAGAAGATCTTCCATAGAGGGCAGCCCCGTCCGTTCGAGTATTTCCTTATTTGTCATTTTGACATTTCATGAAACCTGCCTGCAAAAGTGTTGAAGTGCTGCTGGCTTTTGCAAGTTACCAGCGGCACTCTCTCGGGGAGCAAATAGAGATCTCACACTGGCAAGAACATGTCCAGACAGGCGCAAAACTATTTGTCCCTGCAGTGGCTGGTCGGGAGATGTTGGGAGTTCCATATATCAACCACCCTTAATGCTGCCACAGTGACATGGTTTTCTGTTTAGGGTTTTCTCCCTTACCTTCGGTTCTGTCAAGAACCTGTACCACAAGGCAGTGGTTTACAACTCTGCAGGGCAGGGGTGTCAAACTCCCTGAGGTATTGCAATACCTGCATACCCATAGCATGCACACACATGCACCCATACACCCACGTACTCATACACCCAAACACCTTAGCGAATATATGTGTTATATATCATTACATAACATATATATATAATATGTTTGCTGTTACAACGACCTTGCATACATGTATAGATATATCTATGTATAAATATATCTATATATAGATATATATGTCTATATAAACTTGTCTATATATATGTAAGCACTTACACACATGTATATAACTTATATACGTGTTATATACATATAGTATAATCTCACTGTTTCATATTTATTGTTACAACATGCTTAATTTGATAAATATATACATACATTTATGTGTATATAGGTTTGTTTGTTGGGGAAAACATCCTAGCAACATCTACGACCAAACCAGCGCGGATACCGACTTGTGAGTGCGCACTAACGGCGGCTTTATAGTGCTGCCCACTGGGAGACAAGGCCGCCGGCACCAAGGCTCAATATTCCACTCAGTAGCATTATTCTGACACTGAGCTACCTCACAATTACGCCAAGGCAGCTTAATTAATTCTGACTGGAATCTGAATCAGCGATATTGAGATCAAATTGTCGCCACTATGAGGCGGGCTTTAGGAAGAATGCAGGTCACGGGCCTCGGTTTGGAGTCTGCAACATGTCGAGTCACTCAGGGATTACTTCCTCAAGTTCTGAGACGTCTCTGGTTGTGATGTGGGTGGAGAGTCCTGCGTAATATGGTTTCACCATGCGAGTTTACTAGTGTTAGTCTGCTAGTGCTAGTCTACTAGTGCTAGTCTACTAGTGTTGGTCTACAAGTGCTAGTTTACTAGTGCTAGTCGACGAGTGCTAGACTAATAGTGCTAGTCTACTCGTGCTAGTCTACTAGTGCTAGTCTACTAGTGCTAGTCTACTAGTGTTGGTCTACTAGTGCTAGTCTACTAGTGTTGGTCTACTAGTGCTAGTCTACTAGTGCTAGTCTACTAGTGGTGGTCCACTAGTGCTAGCTTACTAGTGTTAGTCTACTAGTGCTGGTCTACTAGTGCTAGTCTACTAGTGCTAGTCTACTAGTACTAGTCTACTAGTGCTAGTCTACTAGTAGTGCTAGTCTGCTAGCGCTAGTCTACTAGTGCTAGTCTACTAGTGTTATATGTATATGCTAGTCTACAAGCCGTGCCTTGTGTAGATAGCTGCCTTCCTCCTCATCCACATTACCCATCTTCAATTTTCCCCAAACTACTAATTTCAGGGATACCCAAGTAAGGTATGTAAGTATATGCACTCTACATATCTAAGCACCATGACAGACAAACACAAAGCCTGTAGCAGAAGCCACGACTCTTAATGTTTAATCACTGAAGCACTGTGAGCTTAGAGAGCTTAGACTCACGCTGCGACTTCTATTGGTCTTCCTTTAGAAAATTATCCTGCCAGAAAGTAATGTGGTCACGTGCACACGTCACGGGCACACGTCACACGCACTCGTCACGTGTACACGTCACGTGCATACGTCACATACACACGTCACGTACACATGTCAGGTGCACGCGTCACGTACACACGTCACGTGCAATATCACGTGCACATGTCACATGCACACGTAACGTATTCGTCACAAGTCACGTGTCACGTGTACGTGTCACGTGCATACGTCACGTGCACACGTCACGTGCATACGTCACGTGCACACGTCACGTGCACACGTCACGTGCACACGTCACGTGCACACGTCACGTGCACGCGTCACGTGCACACGTCACGTGCTGAGAACTGCTGCCACTGACCGTACACTGATATGTCAACCAGATCAACAGTCCCTTTCTGAACACATACATTGCATCCTAACATGACACCACACTGTAAGAATACAGACGTGATCCTGTTGAGGAGGTCTGTGTGACCCACCCATTAAAGGGGCTCGATATGGACTAGCATGGTCAGTTCTGGACTCCAAATAAATGCCCTCCTGCACTGTGTGATTGGCCATAGTGTCATTTTCTTTTTTTGGGTAAATTAATTTGTATTCATATTAATATCATTCTCAGCGCTGTGGCACTGGTCTTTCGGCCTGTGTGGGACAGTGTGAACTGTAGGAAGGTTACATATAGGAATAATATGTGCATAAGTACTTTATGGCTCATAAAATCGATTGAGTTTTGTGTGAAATTAATTCCTGAAATCAATCAATTTTTATTTCTGAGAACTATCTTAGTTGACTTGATTTTGAATTCCAATCTAAAAGTGACATAGTCATCCATCTGAACAATCAAAAGCAAGTAAGTAATGCAACAATAAAATCATGTAGCACACACACAAAACAAGTACATAACAAGTCCATAACAAAGAGGACAGACAAGTGTGTGTTGATGCGTATGTACTTCCTGTTGTTATCAGCTCTCCCAACACATGCTTCGTTATGTCAATAAGAGGTTTCCCAAAGTGAAGTTGGGGGCAGTGCAGCAATTAGTAGCGTATCTACAGAAAATAGTGCCTACGGCAAGCACTAAAATTGTGCCCTTTTCTAATTAACAAATTACGACCCTACATGAAAATTGTCTGAATTTAATCGAAACTGCTAGGTGGCGCCTCTCCCCCCCCCCCACACTCACCACCCACCCCCTGCCTTCAAGTGGCGCCCAGAGCATGTATGATACCTGCCATACCTTAGCTACGCCACTGGCAGGAATGGCCATTCCAGTCCATATCCCAACACTTTAATTGGGGTTCCTTTTATGAAAATTAATATCTAAATAGCTAATTGTCAGCATTCCACCGTCTATGATGGTGTAGTGGTCTGCACTGACCTCTCAGTCAAGTAACCACATAGACAGGTAGGCGTGGGGAGTGTATTGATATCAGGGAGCCTAGGTGGTGTAATGGTTAGCACACTGGCCTGGAATGCAAAGAGATGTGGTTAGTCCCGTCTAGGGCAGTATTTCCCTTTTCTCACCCCACGACACTGGTGCCGTGACCAGGATCCTGTACAAGCTTTGCGCTGTATGGTTGTTGAACCTACCCTGTGTATGTATGTGTGTGCATTGCCTGTTGTATGTAATTGTAAGCATTAAGACTTCATCGGGGGACGAGTGTAGTGGTCTGCACTGACCTCTCAGGCAAGTAACCACATAGACAGGTAGGCGTGGGAGTGTTTGATATCAGGGAGCCTAGGTGGTGTAATGGTTAGCACACTGGCCCGGAATGCAAAGAGATGTGGGTTCGAGTCCTGCTCTAGGTGCAGTATTTCCCATTTTCATCACCCCCACGACAATGGTTTTGATGGTGAAAATTCCTATCATTCCTATTAAGGTTTCCAAGTTAAAGTAACATCTTTCCAGCAAGGAACCCAACATTTGGATACAAATATATACTTTTTGTCTGCTTCTGTGAAGGCGTGGCTTCTGTTATAGGTGTTTCAGTAGTATACATTGTCGAGAAAACCATATACTTCGTTGTAAACAATATCAAATCATGTTGAACATGCACTTATAGATGGATTGCAGGATGCATAATTTACATTCAAATGTGGAGATTAGAAATACGTAGTGTGCGCATTACATTGTTGAGGACTTACTTATCCTCATCAGATTAAAAATAGCAGGACCCCCCCCCCCCCTCACCAAACCCCGTCAGTGTTAACACATATAGCCGCCAACTACTGTAAGGAGCAACTGTTGCCTGCATCTATGGACTAGTCTAAAGTCTAATTTATAAATTTAGCAAATTCATGCATAGCTGTAGCTAATTTTGATGCTTGCATTTTTGAATGATTATTTTTTATTTAATCATTTATTTAGGTTTTTGGTAGTCTATGTCTAGTGTCGTTAGTTGGCAAAGCGTATTTGAATCAAATATAAAATACATATGTATAAATAACATAAATATATTGTGGAAACTTCAGTGCTGAGTACGCTTAATTAACAATATTTTGCCAATATTCAATGGAAAATATCTGCAGCTTCGACGCACTCTATTTTGTATTTATTAATGTTTTTAAATTCGATGCTAACAACTATACCCACATAGAAATAAGATAACTCACAAAAATGCAGTGCTTAATTACACTTGATCATAACACTATAACTGACCTCCATGTGGTCTTGACCAAACATAACTTTGCTTATTTTTCACCTTTTTCTTGACTAACGCTCTTCATAATTTCATGTACCTACTTCTTGTTCAATTTTGTTCAATTTTATTCAATTTTTGTTCACATTCAATGTTAAACACAGGAAGCTAATGAGCAGTAAACTGACATTTGCAGCTGCAGCAACTGACATCCACAAGAACATATCGGTATCTAGGTCATCAGCTACACATTGATAATTTATGCATATGCTATGTCCACATAAGAGTCTACAATCAACTCTCATTAAACTACTTTGTTCCCAACACCCAATGTAGATTATTTATGCAGCTACATAAGCGGATACAGTGAAACCTTGTTAATCCAGTGAAACCTTGTTAATCCAATGACTCCTATACACAGATGCACCAAATAACATATTGCTTACACTCAGGTGACTACACCCTTTGAAACCAAACAACTGTTCTTTTTTTTAAATTAGCTACATCCACTGTTCACACCTGTTATTCTATGGTATGGGGTTTGCCATACTATTCTCCACATAGTGCATACATGTTTTCCTATTTGCTAAATCTGTATATCTGTTTCATACATCATCAAAAATTCAATACACACAACTATCTAATCCACAGATACACCACATGCACATTGTATCCTACTTATATGCTACACTCAGGTGAATCTCGGATTAAGGTCAATTTTTGGAATGGCGTTTACAATATTTAGTACCTGAACTCTTCAAATGGCTTTCTGCTCTCACACTAAACCTACTTCAATTCTCTCCCCATCCTCCTCCCCCCATCGTGTTTACAAGATTTTTCGCCTGAACTCTTCAAATGGCTTCCTCCTCTCACTTAAAGTTGCATAGTCCGATGGTTTTGAATTTCTGTATTTTTTCTGAGATAAATATATTAGATCGATCACTAGTATCTACTTTGCATTAGTTCAAAGTTACTTTTATTTTAAATGGTAAACTTTTGAGATATTTTGAGTACAAACATGGAAAATTAGTTTTGGCATGCTTGCCAAAACTCTGGCACCACAGACTTCTGCAGTAACAGGTTTTGTTAAATTGACTCAGTATTGCCTTCTATGCAGAAACAAATGCTTAATAAGTGCATCAGTATCTAAGTTAGATATGTCAAATGAAATCTAGATAATTGGTTTTGGTTTTGAAAATTTGACATTTCATCGGACTATGCAGCTTTAAACCTGCTACAATTATCTCCCCTCCTCCTCCCCATCGTGTTTACAAGATTTTTCGCCGGAACTCTTCAAATGGCCTCCTCCTCTCACACTAAACCTGCTCCAATTCTCTCCCCCACCCCTCCTCCTCCCCCCTCCGCATTGACAATTACAAAGTTTTACGCCTGAACTCTTCAAATGGCCTCCTCTCTCACTAAACCTGCTCCAATTCTCTCCCCCACCCCTCCTCCACGTTGACAATTACAAAGTTTTACGCCTGAACTCTTCAAATGGCCTCCTCCTCCTCTCACACTAAACCTGCTCCAATTCTCCCCCACCCCCCATATCACAGGTAGGCAAACCGGCGACGTTCAACGTGATGATGAATGGTGCGAAGGGTGAGCTGAAGGCGCTGGTGGAGACCCCTTCCGGCACTGAGGACGACTGCTTCCTGCAGGAGTTGGACCGTGAACTTTCCGCCCTCCGCTTCATGCCCAAGGAGAACGGCATCTACTATGTCAGCGTGAAGCTCAACGAGGCGCACATCCCTGGCTCGCCCTTCGCGATGCTCTTCGGAAAGCAGGCATCGAGCCCCGAGTTGGTGATGGCGAAAGGCGATGGGCTCGCCAAGGGCGACGTCGGTAAGTCATATAGCTCTGGGGCCGTATGCATGGAGCGGTGTTAGCGACCCAAAACGCGTTTATGGCGGGATTTCTGGTTTAGCGCAGAAAAGTTGGTATGCATAGAGCAGTGTTAGGCCTAACACCGAGTATTTAAACTCGGAAATTCTAACTCTGCTCATAGCAGGTTTACAGCGGTGTTAGTGTTAGGTTAGTGTTAGGATGGAACCCAAATCTACTCAATGCTATCATATTTAACAGAATTACATACGCAATAAGTGAAATTTTATCACTTTAACCCTAAATCCGAAGCGAGATTAACGCTGTTGCCGTAACTGCCACGATATTAATATTTTCGAATCGATGAGTGTCAAGTAAACAAATCGCCGCCGCCGCAGCGACGTCGATATCCATACTGTCCAATGTCAAATAAACATGGCCACCGCCATTGCCGCCGAATCGGCGGCAATATATTATACCCAAATCTATTCAATGCGATCATATTTGATAGAATTACATACGCAATAAGTGAAATCTTATCAATTTAACCCTAAATTCGAACCGATATTAATGTAGCCGCAGCATTGGCGGCATTATTCATATTGTCGAATCGAGGGATTTCCCAAATCTATAAATAGATCCAAGTTTAGCTAACTCAACCCGTGTAGACCTCCATGCATACGGCGTGACATAGTTCTCGACGCCCCAGATAACCGTAGATAGCTACCCAGAGTTAGAGGGATAACACCACACGCCACTAACACTGCTTCATGCATATGGCCCCTGGTGTTTTTTTGTTTTTTTGGGGGTTGTTTAAAAAAAAAAAATTTATATATAAATTAATTTTTTTTAAACATATATATATATATATATATATATATATATATATTTTCCATATGGTGTTTTTTAATTGCAGAGCCATCAATTCTCCCGGTTTGGCGATAGATTTCCATAAAATATAGCAAATTAACCCCAATCTCCCGATTTCCCCGCTTTTTGGTATGTAATGTCATATTCAGATGAATAAATACTTTACCCCCCAAAAAATATTTCTTTTAAAAATCTTGCGCTAAAGAATCATTTTAGCTTTTTTTTTTATTTTACACATATTTTTCGTCAAAATGCACCAGAATGAACCATTTTGTATCATATTTAAAAAAAAGATGTCCAGGCGTGGCCCCCTGGAGCATCCCCCTGTGGGAACGGGAAGAAGCCCTTCCGGACCATCCTCCACTTCTGCCATACTAATTTTCCCTATTTTTGCAATTTGTGTACTAGGGAGAAAGATTTCCCTACTCACCATGCATTTACCTAAACTTTTTTTTACAACTTTTCTTCTTGTAAGACATAGTTTTTGTTTGCTTAATTGTAATCTTATTTGAATTTGTTGTGTATGTTAAGACAATGTTCTGAATGTGTGCTTGACTTCCATATTACACTTTAATTTTAACATATTGCTCAATTTGTATAAGATCAAAATCAAAAAGTGAAATAGTTTTTTTTTTCCAACTCTGACTTATACACAACATGGAAACCTTCATATGAATATCGATTCGGCTATTATTTGGAATGCTTTTCTGGTATTACTTGGAAGGTTTTTCACTTTTGTCTTCCATGTCACACTTTAGCACCCAGCTTCCAAGAACCACCCATAAATTCCTTTAAAGTTGCTTAGTCCCCTGAAGGATGAGATTTTCCAAAACAAAACAATCATCTAGATTTAATTCAGACACAGGACACGAAGTAGTATAAAGTGGTAGTTTATTATTCTTTCTGACGGATGTTATTCTTAGTTGCAATTTGAGTAAAGTTTGGTAGATGTTGTTCTTGTACCACGCGCGCTCAGCCTTCTGCATGTCAGATGGGTGGGTGGGACGGCTAGAAAAGAGCAAAGCTCCAGTGGCCACGCGGCAGGTTCGGGCGCACTGGTCGGTGTGAGCTGCTCGGGCTCTGCCACTGGCGAGTACGGGCGGGATCCGCCAGGCGGCAGGACAGTGCGATAGTGAGTCTCTTTGGATATAGGTGGTGCCAGGGTCGTCCATAGAGTTCAAGGCTGAGGGAGTTCGGTCCCGCGTCTCGAATTACCGATGTTGCCGCCGCAACATGCACAATTCTACACATCTAACTTAGATACTGATACATCAAGCATGTTGGCGGAGGCTAACATGTCTAATTTGCTGAACGAGGCAAGAATGCCCTCTGTTTTCTTCGCTTCCTATTTCCGCCTTTCACTGTCACTTGGTCCTCCGACGTCGCTCTGCTCACTTCGCTTACTGTTCCTGCTCACTGTTTCTGTTCTGAGCCGAGTGAAGCGAATTTATTAAGTATGTGTTGCCACATAGAATAACACACTAAGTCAATTTAATATAACCAGTTACTGCAGAAGCCCATGGTGTCAGAGTTTTGGCGTTATTGCCAAAACTAATTTGAAATGATTGCTCTTCAAATATCTCAAAAGGCAGCCATTTAAAATAAAAGTTACTTCAAACAAAAGCAAAGGTAGATTATGACAATCAAGTTAATATATTTATCTCGGAAACATGGCAGAAACTCAAAAGCCTCGGCTATGCAACATTAGCAATTGTCTGGAATGAGCTTTGGTGCTCATTCGGGTTCATTGCTGGACACGGCGGGCCATGAGGCTGACACCCTCCACCCAGCCACGCGGATTTCTTTGGGGGGGGGGGGGGGGGGGATCAGCCTAAGCACGGAGCCAGTGACGGCCCCCCTCCCCCACCCTCTGCCAAATCAAACCAAGCTCCCAGGGCTTTCCCATTTGGCCATTCAGCCAATCAAATCACAACACCATCCCAGGGCCTGCAAGCCACACCTAAACTTGTCAGTCGACTTCAACCTGCCACACTGACCACTTCCCAGCTCCAATTTTACCCACCCACCCACACCTGCCATTGATTGGCTCCAAGCCAATCAACACAAACTACTCAATTAAACCATTTCACATGATAACAATAAAAATGACATTTTCAACATGATAAGCAACTGATACCCGTGCAGTTGATAATTCACCTTAAAATATTATTTGAGGTTAACTTTGCATTGCTTTTCTAATTAGTTTGCATATATAATGTACATATTATGTTACCGTTAACACATCACTTTTAAGTCGTCCATATGTGTCCATCCGCCCTCATACCGTCATCATCGCTACTTATCCATTCTGACCTTCACTCGACCATTACTTGCCCGACAAAACACGTCCTGAATGTACATGCCGCCAGGTGGGCTGCGCACGAATAAAAGTACTCAATTTCCCAACTCAGCCTCTTCGTCAGCTGTGTCCGTGAGCAATATAATAAAAACCAAAATTGTTTAAAAGAAAATATATCTATTTTTTAAATTTAAATATAGTTTTTAAATATTTTGCGCTTTCACTGCTTCGCCCGCTAGGTAAGCAGTGCACGTTCACGGTTGTCACCCTCAACTCGGGCGTCGGCATGCTGAACGTGCAGCTAGACGGCCCGTCCAAGTGTGCCATTCAGTGCAAGGAGGTGGAGGAGGGTTACGAGTTCGCCTACACGCCCATGGCGCCAGGCGGCTACCTGGTCACTATCAAGTACTGCAACATCACCATCGCCGGCTGTCCGACCAAGGCCGTCATCAAAGGTGCGTACCACCTTCTTCGGCACAGCAGGCCTATTGCATTTTTAATTGTGTGTTTTTAATTGATTGGTGGTTTTAATTGATTTTTAATTGATTTTAATGGTTTTAATTTATTTTAATTGGTGTGAATGGGTTTAATTGGGCTTTAATTGATTTCGATTGATACTTAATTAGTTTGATTTGAAATTATGTTTTTTTAAATTAATTTCTATTGGGTTTGAATTGATTTTGATTGTTTTTGAGTGATTTTAATGGGTTTAATTGGGTTTTAATTGATTTTTCTATTTTGTGGGAATGGAATTTTACTCGAATTTTCACGTTGGTTTAATTGATTTTAATAGATTTTAAACTGATTAATTCGATTTTTCTAATTGATTTTTCTAATTGATTTTTCTAATTGATTTTCATAATTGATTTTCGAGTTACTTTTTTTTCATAATTGATTCCGAAAAAAATCGAATTGGTTTTTCTATTAGTTTTTTTTTCTAATTGGCTTTCCTAATTGATTTTAATTAATTTGATCTAATACGCTTAAATTGATAAGACTTATTCTAAACTGATTTTTGATGGATTTTTCTTATGGAATTTTTCAGTCAACAATTTTTGGCAAATAGATTCGGGGGAATTTGGGCAGATTTGGGGGGGGGGAGGGGGGAGATTTGAGGGGAGTTTGGTCGATATTTTGCCTTGACATTTTGCATTGTTTGCTTTTCCCCAATTAATTTCTGTATCCGCCCCCACCACCAGCCCCTCTCGGCGGTATGAGAGTTTATTACCAATGCACGGTCATACACTAGGACATCTATCGGCAGAATCTGGAACCACTATTCGCATAATTTCCCAGAATGCCTGTCATTTCACATGCTATATCTCCGTAAAGAATGTGTGGGAAAATAATAAAATGCCTGATTAAAACATCATTTTTCTTATATTTTATTAAACACAGCATAAATCTTGAAGGGAAATTTGAATGTTTGAAATACCAACATTTGAGTACGTCTTTTCCCAGGAAGAAATATGTGCGAGTATACCCCGCCAGTTAAGCTAGTCACATCTATCGACTACTGACATCTATCGGCAGAATCTGGAACCACTCTATTCGGTTAACTGGCAGCATCTATTCTTTCGTAATTCACTAAGGCGGAGACAGCAGTTCCATACAGTGGTTTTTATTTTCTTCGTTCAGAGGTTTACATGTCGGGTGTTGTCTTATCTGGGTGCTAGTCCTTAGTGGTTCGTTCGTCCCGGGTTTTTTTTGGGTCCCAGTGGTGGTATGTGGGGACCGGATTCGAGCCCTTTACCCTTCCCGTCTGGTCTTTGTGAGGTGTGGGTGGGTGGGTTGAAGTTAGGGTTGGAGTTGTCCGATCGGGAGCTGGAGGGGTTGTGCGGCCGTGGAGGCGGGTGGGGCTTGAACGGTCACGTGTTCTTTTGGCGGGAGTGGGTCGCGTCCTCCTCCTGTGGGTGGAGGGGGGTACCCAGGGTTAACGCTAGGTGGCGGCAGAGTGCTGGGCGTATGGGTGTTCTATATCCCAGGCAGGGTAGGGTGGGGTCTTGTCGGGGGTTCCGTCCCCGCCCAGTGAATTAGACATGTTACGTTAACATGCACAATTCTACGCGTGCTGTATCGACTGGGACTGAATGATTAGAAATGGTGTCTGAATGGCAGGAATCTGGGGGTTGACCTTGTTACAGTGTACATAGGTACAGGAGCAGCAAAAGGAGCAATGCCTATTTTACCAAATTGAGAGGAGATGTCCGAATCAGTTGAACACCAACTTCCTGTGTGACATGTCATCAAAGCAATAAATTAACAATTTATACTTGTCACTGCCTCGTCTAGCACTCAGCATTAATAGAATAAGGCAAGGAGCCCTAGAATGAGGAAGACCAATTTTCCCTGGTTCACCCCCACCCCCCCAGCTGCTTAATCAATTAATATGAAGAATTTAAAATGTAGTGTATGCTGCTTAATAAATTAATCGAATAAAATGTACAAACAATGTAAAATTCCTGATATGGATCAATGGTATATAATAATATATCATCATATCAATATTGAACAATTTTCAGTTAAATTCTGAAGAAATATTCAAAGTTCTATATGTTTTGATTTAGCTACTCTTATATGACCTGATTAAGGACTGTCAGTAAAATATCATATAATGACATTATTCAATGACAATATGATCTGTGTGAGGGAAAGTATAAGTTGTAGATATATGCTACCTGCAGTTACATGTTGTAGCGTTCCTTTCATGTCCTTATCTACTCATTCTTTGATGTCACTTGTAATGTGTGGATGCGTCTCTATTGTCGGTGTGTCACTTCTTATGCTTCTATAACCGTTCATTGTAGTTAGACATAACGAGTCATCAATGCCTATAATGTGCCTATAATGCTTAAAGCTGCATAATCCGATGAAACCATTACACTTTCGAAACCGAAACTCGTGTGACCTACATTTGATCCAACATGTCCAAGTTAGATACAGGGGCACTCCTCAAACATTTAATTTCACTTCAGTTTTTCTGCGCAATCTCCCGTCCTGATATGACATTAGATGTTGCCAGGAAGTAAAACTCCAACAACCAACGACAACCATCTGTGCAATCCTGCTGTGTTCGAAACCAGGCAAACAAAACCTGTCTCCAGCATTTCGACATGCACACCTAAATTACTATTGCATCCTTTCACTTCAAATATCACCAAACTTCCTCTACTACCACTCTCACCCAAATAGACTACATCACGGTTCCGACTGCGCATGCGCTGAAAATGGCACCGGGAGCAAAGCAAAGGCCAACGGCCATTGAGTTTGCCGATACACATAGGGCAAAACTGGCATTTTATTCAAAATAAATAGAAATACATAACAATTTGGCACAAACATGGACGAAAGGATGCAATATAATAATATAATGAATATGTTTAAGATACAACTCTCCATAATTAAGCATTTTGAGCTAAGAAACATACAATTTCAGGCACTTTACAGCCTGATGTTTACATCACCATTGATTAGTCAGATGTAATTCTTGTTCTCAATATTAAAATGTCAAATGTGTCAACAAAAACTTGGTTCAAAGAAATATATAACCAATATCCGCTTAACTCATTTTCTATTTCTACATATGTCATTAATCATAGAATATAAATACAAACATGAATAAAATAAGTAAAACTAACTCTGGCTATGGCTCTAACAGTAGTCTGAGTGCCCAGATTTGTCTAAATCTAAATGCACATGGCATAATAAGATGTGCTGATTATATTGATGTAAATGCAATGCTGGATAAACGATTAATATCTTAATTTATTATATATATTTTTTTAGTTGGTATTCTATGTTTCAAACAAGAGCTGAGATGAGCTGAAACTAGCACATTTCATAGCTGCACCCAGTGTATTAGCATGTGTCATGTGCTTCTCGCGGGTATGTTTTGCTCTGACGCATCCCACAATGCACATCGCCGCTGGAACCGTGATGTAGTCTATTTGGCGTATTTTGTTTATACAGTATATAAATATATGGATAGTGATAAACCCTTTATCGCGGGTAATAAGCTCTATAGTGGTTACTCACCCCCCTCTCATGGGGTGAGGGTGGGGGAGGGTGACCAGCATGCACCTTGCCCACCACCACCACCCTCCTGCTCCTCTGGGGGGCTTCTTTCGTCACTTGGTCAGAAGCATTTTTTTGTATATATGAACAAAATTCCAGGGCGCGAATGACATGGGAACGCCCGTAGTTAGGTCGGGGACCGAAGGTGGCGCCACCACTACCAGTATGTAGGATAGGAGGGGTATCGAGGATAATGGTTGGTAGATAATGAAATAGAAGAATAATAATAATAATTCCCTTCCGCACCTTTATACTCGCATAATGCTTATACATCATATATAAATATATATATATACATACAGATGAACCTCGATCCAACGCACTAATAGGGGGGAGCCATTGTCTGTTAAAGCCGTTTGTCCGTTACAGCGATGAAATTTTCCGGGGGGTACAAAAATAAACACTGGGGTTCAGAAGACTGGGGTTCAGGAGGCTGGGATTCAGAATGCTGCGGTTCAGGATCCTTGCATTTAGAAAATGTGTCAAGTTTCAACTGCTTGCCTCGCTGATACTGTTCCCTAATAACTAGTTCTCTTAAAGTGCGCAAATGTTCAGATATTCACTCTAGCGGATTGTGTCCGTTGGATCCGGAATCCGTTGCATCGGTGTCCGTTGGATTGAGGTTCATCTGTATATATATATATATATGTATATATATATATCTAAGTGAAATATCATCGGATTATGCAGCATTAATAATTTGATTTTACATGTAATTACCCTCATCAAAGTGTATGCTTACAGACGGTTCATGTTTTGTTTTCTCATTGTTCCTCATAATCCACCTACTTGTATCTAAACTACTTTCTTTTTTAAACCCACATAAAAACATCCAACTTATTTCTGGGAATTAATTAAACACCAACCAGCAAATCAATATACATCAAACTAGCACTGTGTGTAGTTTCATAACAAAAGAAATGCTACTTTTGTTCTCATTTCTGTTCTTTAATGAATGATAGGGGGTGGGAATGTTTAGTTTTTTTAAAGAGTAAATACTCACTCTAACCTTTGCTATCCTTTCTCTTCTTTAGTGGGCGGGATATGGGTCAGGGGTGGGAATGATAATTCAGGACACGAGACGGAGCTATAGTATGGAATTTTTATTGAGTAAGATAGTTGTCATAGGGTGGTATAGGTTATGTATAGGGTGATATCATGTCGGTATCAGAACAATGAATAGCAGTCAATTAGAGAACAAGGTATATATCAGGTATGAATTAAAGTTCATAGGTCCGTAGTGGGTCGGTTAGTCATAAGGACATTACGTTCATCGAGTCGTCTAGTTAATTAATTCGAACAATGGGGATAATAAAGTTCAATAGAGGAGATCATTATGAGGAGGTCAAAATAGGGGGACGAGGTCAGTAGGGACAGGTATCGGGCATGTGGTGAAGAGGTCTCTGCCTGACCCAGGCCTCAACCTGATTCGGGGGGGGGGGGGGGGCATAGGGAGCTGGGTGAGTGGGGCGGAAAGAGTTGGAGGTGGTGATGGTCCGGCGTCTGGTTGAGAAGTGCGGATGTAGGGGGGGGGGGGGGGGGGAGGCGGAAGTGGTTATAGGGTTGCTGGGTGCCAGCGGCGGCACCAGCACGGGCGTGGGTGCCGCCACCTGGAGGAGTAGCTGGAGATAGAAGGGGGGGGGGGTATTCGCATCGGGAGTGCCGCTGGAGGACACGAGGGGGGGAAGCGTGGGATATGTCAAATGTTATGAGAAAGGGGGGGGGGGGGGAGGCAGGAAGGGGAAGGTTAGAAGGAGGGGTCAGCTCCTCCTCGGTCCCGAATTACCCATATTGCCAACCAATATGAACAATTAACCAAAAATAAAAGTAGGTATTCACTCTCTGATTGCGTCACCCATTTTCTTATACCCTATAATAACAGATGCCAAAGGACAATTGCCTGGTTTGTATAATAATACTTTATACTTTATACAAATATAATCAACCCCCACCCCCTCAGCACCGCGGGTTTCACCAATACCTAGGTATGACGTCACCAAACTCCGTGATTCTCCTTCATGGGAATCACTCATCAACTCCCGAATAGTGACAGCACCACCTGTCAACGACTGACACCAGCCCTTTATTTAATGACACCCTTCCCCCCCCCCCCCACCCACCCACTCATGTTTTCTTACAGACCCCCACCTCACAGATCTCCGTCTATAGACCCACAGTCTACAGATTCACCAAGCTGTGGTCTACCATTCCTATTGATTTACTTTGATGCTTGGGACTTGTATTTAATTGTACACATAATTAATTTAATTGATTTGTATTTTATTTATTTATTTATTTGTCTGTTATTTTACCCTATCATTGTGTTGTTGATCCCCAATGACCAGATATGACAAAAACAACATTACAACGGTCCTGTAGTTTGACGTTTTTCTGTTTATTCAACTATGCATATATACACACATATTTACAGACACACACACACATATATATATATATATATATATATATATATATGTGCATATACACATATATACACACATTTACACACATTTACACACACATATATATATATATATATATATGTATATACAAATATACACATAAACATATGTGTAGATTATATACATATATACATATATATGCATATATATATATATGTATACATAACATATATATGTACATAGACATATGTATACATATACGGGCCGTTTCATGGTAAATGGGGGCCAAAGTGTGACATGACAGTCAAAAATGAATATTGTGTATTTTCCTAATTAAGTACCCAACTCTTGTCCATATATATCCTGGTAATGTGAAGGAAAAGATAGTTGAGGTTACCATTTTGTCAGAAAAACAAGAAGTAATTGAGTAGCCAGCCCCAAGTGTGGACTTAGTAATCAGCAAGTGTGGAATTATTAATCAAATCAATTATTTAATCAATTTTATTGCATGAAACAATTAATTTTTACATTGTGTTCCCCTAAGTATAGAAATGCACTGTAAACAAATCTGCATAGGATGATTATATTTTCCTCAATTTAGAGTTGTGGATGTAACACAACAGACGGGGACATTACAAATAATATGGAACTTCAACTTTAATTTCCTTTCATAAAGCTTTGTAGAAAAATGATATTACTAGCCATCGTACTAGAAAATAGCCTTACACATGCAACAATAGCAATTTTGTACTGAAGCTCTGGTATTCCCAGGATAACGTATTTCCTAATTTAACAAGCAGGTGATAAGGAGGGGACATGCGAGTTAAGTCCAGAACCAGTTTAATCACCCTGGAATATTAGATATAAAAAATATATATGCATGCAAAATGAATATATATTTCAAGTAAGAGTCTTCTTTTATTATTTCATTGACTAACAGGTAATATTCTATGCAAAATAAAGGTCTAGTCGGCTGTAGAAAAGTCCGAATTCTCCATGTCACAAATTCATGCCTTTAAAACACAATATTGTTGGAATGAAAATGTTGGCTTTTTTTTTACTATATCACATTATGCCTTAATTTGTTCATATCTATCTCTCCAAAGTGTAAGAATACCAGTTTTATCAAGAAAATACCTCCTCTACTCTTTCCATAATTGTTTTTGACCATTATATACTGAAAAGTACATTGGCCCCATTTACCATGAAACGACACACATATATATACGCATATATACATATCTACACATAGAAACATATGTCCAAAATATATACATATATATATATATGCATATATACATATTATATACATAACATAGATATACATATATGCATATCTACATATATATACATATCTACACATAGAAACATGTGTACATATATACATGTATAATATACACATAACTTTATATATGCATATATATGCATATATACATGTATACATAGGTATATTTATATGCATATTTATAGCACATATATACATACATTTATACTATATACCATTTACTATATTTAAAAATAGATCAATTTTCAGACGGGTTAATTTGTTTAATCCTATCATGTCGTGATTTATCTATCAGGGGAAATGCCTGCTCGCCTGAAGGGCAAGGGTAAGTTAAGCAGATAGCATTCACGGCTGTAGCTTCGTTTTCGTATTTACTCTACTCCCATTCAGTTAAATACAATGAATGCTTACATGTTGGGGTCTCCTCGAAGAGAGGAGAACTTGTAACAAAATACAAAGGTGCATTTCACACACGGACTGGAACTAGAGCAAACAAAGACTGCCTGAAAACACTTCCCTTGGCCTGAAGCAAGCTCGCAAGCTCAATCAAGTGTCCACCGTCTTTGCAGCAATTTTGCCCATCGATAGTAATGGAGATGTAATAAGTGAATAGTCCATTTTTTTCAATTTTGATCTTGTCTTCCACGTGTTATCGTTCCACACCCTTAGTGCTTTTGTGTACGGCTAAACTTTAACAGGGCATTCTAGCATTGGGACTTGCGAATGTTGGCAGCTTTTCTTAGTTTTTTACTTCTTTCTTTCATCTTTTTTTTCACTCTTTCTTTCTTTCATTCTCTCTTTCTTTCTTTCTTTTACTGTGCTATTCTTTCCCCTTCTTCTTGAGATAATTGCGCCGTAGCGACAGTTTCGTATCCGCTACTTTCTACCCTTTGCGCATGCTTCAGCTTCAGGCCTGTAACTAAGCTTCCTACACATATAAAACTTTATTTATTTACATATTATATATGAGTATATCTTTTATATATTTACTTCCGGTTGCCAATGGCTGTCGCCGCTACATGGTCACGTGCTAATATAGTAATAATGACCATGG
This sequence comes from Branchipolynoe longqiensis, assembly GCA_030323885.1. NCBI lineage: Eukaryota > Metazoa > Annelida > Polychaeta > Phyllodocida > Polynoidae > Branchipolynoe > Branchipolynoe longqiensis. The sequence continues at coordinate 3,102,764 of CM059195.1, forward strand.
CCCACCCCCACCCCCACCCCCCACATATACCTCATTCTGCATTATCACTGGTTATTGCTACAGGAATGCTGAGAACATTGCTGGCCTTGTACTGGCGTTTTAAGTCATATCACCCACACCCACACCTCCCTACACGGTCTGTTATCCAATCGCATTGCTCACAATACTTACACCCATTTCACCTTCTCCAAAGGAACATCTGCTCAGCAGATGTCAGCTTCCTCCTGTTGCCATGGCGACGAAACAAATCATCAGCTACCTACCTCCATTCTCTCTCCATCACAACTCTACGTTTACATTTCATTTCTTTAAATATTATTTTATTGTATTCACATTTATGTTTGATTTATTTATATATATATATATATATATATATATATATATATATATATATTATTGCACATGGCCCTCACAACTCTATGTTCACATTTAATCTCTATAAAGGTTATGTTATTGTATTCACATTTTTGTTTGACTTTCATTATTATTTTTTATTGCACAATGTCATGTACAACAACTAGTCCGCAGGAGTAATACGAAAGGGCAGCCATATGCTCATTGCCTGTCGAATTTCCCCGGGGATAGATGATGGAATTCCTAATTCCGGGATTAAGAATTAAGAATTAATGCATAGACGCCTTGGTTGCTGGTGAAGTCTTCAGCAAAGTCTGTATCTGGGGGTGGATTCATGCCTGACACTGTCACTGCTTGACACTGTCACAGTCAATGCTGGTGACGTCACTCTCCCCATAATAATAATAACATGATGAGGTTAGTTCTCCCTACTCGACCCTCGGAATTGAAATAAACGAGGTGTGTCAGTACAGACCTTTTTTTGTTATCTCGGTGAAGAACCGACCCCGATGTATGTGTTGCAGGCTCTCAAATACCCTGCCATAGTGTGAAGGTTGGCCACCTAACGAAACAGTGGTCCTTGGAAAATAGGTGGTCAATAGTCCAGACGGGATGGCCGAATGAGTTAGAGCGTCTGTCTCCCATGGTGGTAGATCATGGGTTTGAATCTTGGTCGAGTCAAACCAATGACTTAAAAATTTATACTTGTCGCTTCCTAGCCAGACGCTCGACATTACTAGGATAGGGCAAGGAGCAGTGGAATGAGGAAGACCAGTCGTCTGCGACTGAAATTTCCCCTGCTTAAACAACTAATGTACCCACACACACACAAAAAAGCCCGATGTGAACACTCGGCTGCTGTGGTCGGGGTCACATTGATTTACATCTAGGCCTAATACAATAAATGTGTATTTACCTTTATGTGATTGCATTAGCTCTATCTTCATTTCAGCGTAATCGTTCCAATTGCGAGCTAATATATCTAAAGAGAGCCTTTTAGTACATGCTATTAGATATATAATAACACATAATATCTCAGCATGGAATATTAAAGTGTTTTTTTTAACTTTTCAGTTTACATAATTATACCAGATAACATAGATCTACTTCTAATCACTTAAACAAAGAAAATGTTCACAATTTTGAACCTGATAGAACTTGACTAGCTAGACATTTTTGTGTTCTTTTCTTAAAAGTTAAATTTCCTCAATTTCTCCAAATGTCGTCTTGAAGAGCGTTGTGAATGGTTCATTTTCCAACCATGTAATGTGCTTCTGTTAGTTCTAAATTAGGCGATTCTGCACCACATCATGTACATTCGTGGTTTAGCATTTGTCAACTATTTGATTAATTCATGGTTTAGCATGTATTAAGTATTTGCTGAATTCAACAGCACAATCAACAAAAACGAAAAATGCCCTTCTTTAATTATTATTAAAAGTTTTATTTTTATTATTATTATTATCATCATCATACCAATTCTGTTGGTTTACAACAAAGCCAACCTCGGAAGTGAGTAAATTTAAAAAAAAAGTAAAATTCAAGGCCAAAGAAATGTCAATGAAGTTTTCAAATAATTATATTACATAGAGAGCACCAACAAAACGCAGAACTAAGCTTGAATGCATGTCGTGTGATCCATGTGGCTATGTATAATATAAGAGCCATCTGGCTATTTTCAACGCGGTGTCAACAGACAGTATTTCACTTTGATTTAATTACCTCGACAAGCCGCTACAGTTCCGTTGCTCTTGCTGCAGGACCTGGCAAACCTTCCGACATTGTCGAGTCATCCAATCTTGTCGTGGAGACGATTGAGAAGAAACCTGGCGTCTCACCAAAGAAACGTTTCGTCGGTGATGCTTCCAAGGTGGTAACCAAGGGAACCGGCATCAAGAAAGCCTTCGTAAACCGAAATGCTACCTTCTCCATTGACGTCAAAGGCGCTGGTATGCCAAAGTTGTTTTCCTTTCAAATTAAAGCTGCATAGTCCGATGAAAATACAAAATATTCCCAAAACGAAAGCAATTATCTAGATTTGATTCTGCATATTTAACTTAGATATCGGTGCACTTATTATAAACATTTGTTTCCAAATAGAAGGGAATACCGATGTAATTTAATAGAACCTGTTACTGCAGAAGCTTATCGTGTCAGAGTTTTGGCATGCTTGTCAAAATTATTTTGGCATGTTTGCACTTCAAATATCTCAACAGTTAGCCATGTAAAATCAAAGTTACTTCAAACGAAAGTAAGATTGATTATGACGATCAACCAAATATATATATCTCAGAAAATGATACTGATAGACTCTCAACACTATCGGGCTATGCAACTTTAAGTTGATCTTCCGACTGAACGCTCACTCAAGGCATCTAATTTTCTCAAAACAAAACAAGTATCTAGATTTTATTCTATGCATCTGTCGTGGTGGTGGTGAAAAATGAGACATATTGCATTTAGAGTTCCACGAATCTGATTCTCTGCACTGGATTTCAGCAGTATGATGAACCTTATTATTAAATGGAGCTCGCTTCGAATGACGTCACATGCTGGTGATGAATATGCAAATGACCAGGATTGGCTCTCCAACAGTGTTAATATCTGGTGTTACTTTTCGATCCGGAAGTTCATAATTTTCTAACCGGAAGTTCATAATTTTCCATTCGGAGGTTCTTGCTTTTCTTACCGGAAGTTGTTACTTTTCTAACCGGAAGTTCTTGCTTTTCTGACTGGAAGTTCCTACTTTTCTTACCGGAAGTTCTTACTTTTCTTACCGGAAGTTCCTACTTTTCTTACCGGAAGTTCTTACTTTTCTTACCAGAAGTTCTTACTTTTCTTACCGGAAGTTCTTCCTTAATAACCGGAAGTTGTTATTTTTCTAACTGGAATTTCTTACTTTCTAACAGGAAATTCTTATTTTTCAAACCGGAAGTTCTTAACATTTCTAACCGGAAGTTCTTACTTTTCAAACCGGAACTTCTTCCTTTTTAAACCGGAATTCCTTCATTTTCAAACCAGAAATTCTTAGATTTTCTAACCAAAAGTGGTTAACTTTTCTAACCGGAAGTTGTTAACTTTTCTAACTGGAAGTTGTTAACTTTTCTAACCGGAAGTTCCTACTTTACTCCCATCAGGCAATGCCCTCCTCATGGTGGCATGCATTTCACCGACCGGAAACCCGATCGATGAACTCCACCTCAAGAACGCGCGAGGCACAAACTACAACGTGGTGTTCAAGACCAAGGAGAAGGGCGACCACTCGATGGTGATCCGCTGGGGAGCAGACGACATTCCCGGCAGTCCTTTCACCGTCCCAGTGAACTAAGTCACGTAGCCTACCGTAAAGTACCCAATTAGCACACCTGCACCAGAATCTCAGAAACCAACGTTCAACAGAGTCTTACCGCAAACCAGATATTATGCACTGCCTTTATCCAAGAGATGGAGGCAATCCTAATCGAGATAATTAATTAATTGATAAATTAATCAATCCATTATATATTGACGTGTTTTGTGAATTGGTTAATGTGTTAATAAGTTGATTAATTGATAAACTGATCGGTTGATTGATTAGTTAATCAAGTGATGTGGTTAATTGATCGGTTAATTGATCGGTTAAATGGTTAATTAAGTGATTGCTTACATGGTTGATTAATTGATTTAAGCGATTGATTAAGTGATTGATTAATCACTTATTATCTAACTAATGTTGAATTATTTGTTGGCGTAATGACTCTACACATTGATGTTAAAAATCTGAGACTGCTGTATTAATATATTTCTTTTTAACCCAATTAACATTGTTTAATTTGTCTGTGAGACTTGGGTCTCTGTTGCTTCTTAAATGTTTTTTCTTCTCTATTACTTTCTCTCTTTTTTTTTTCTTTGTAAGAAAATCCCTTGAGTTTGTCTGCTGCTTCTTAATTGTCTTTTCTTTTTTCTCTCTCTCTTTTCTTTTCTTAAAAAAAAAAGAAGAATATTCCTTGAGTTGGACCTAATTGTCTTCAAGGAGAATGAACAGTACACGCATACATCTCTATGAGAGACACTAGACCTTTGCATAGGTAGTGTCACGTGTCCATCACTCTGTGTGACTGTGTAATAAAGACATTGTGAGCATTACCTTCCATACCACAAACACCGGTAGCATTAGTAGCACCACCAGCAATCATACCCTGTGAGCCTGCAACACTAACTGGACAGTTTGATCTAGAAGTGACACCCACAACTCACACACCGAAGACATGTGACATCCCCAGCTGACTGAACTGCGACCACGCTGCAAGGTTGCGGATACATCAATCAATCAATCAATAGGATACAGCTATAATAGGCCTTAGACCTGTTAGCCGTTCTTAATTAATAGAAATGGAGATAGTTCTTCAGATGTGATTGATCGTAGCAACTGTCACTGCCTCGAAGATATATCTAATGCTTGACCACATGTGTACTTACAGGACGAGGGTTGCCATGACAACGGTCATTTTGATCAAATTAAAGCATTTCATTCTATAAACAGCCATGGTCATTCTTTATGCGTTCGATATCTGGAAGCGGATGTTTGCTCAGGTTTGCGCATACTATTTTTGCTATAAGAATGTGTAGATTTTCTTGTACACAATGACAATGAGGCCAATGGTTTTGTTTTGACTTTGTCGACGCCTGACAGGGTATGAGATATGACCTTAGATGTTGCCAAGATGTGAAAAACCCCAACACAAAAAAAGAAATGAAGTAATAATCTGTCCAGACATGGAGCATGGTGTGCCTTGGTGGGAGTTATTGGCAATAGTCAAGAAGGAAGCTCAAATGCAAAGAATGCAAAGAAAATAATTCCCCCCCCACCACCCCAAATAAAAGGAGTTAAAAAAATCAGCACCTTCAATTGAGGATAATCATCTCCAGATAAAATGTACAATACTCAAAGCCACAGTGCATATCTATTGGCCCGTCCTGATATGACCTTACGTGTTGCAAGGACGTAAAACCCCAACAACCGATCATGGGACATTACTGGATGTGTCAGGGTATTGTGTGTTGGCTCTAAATTCGCGCAAGTTCAGCAATGACTTCGAATAGGTTGGGTTTAACCCTCGGAGAGGCCCCTTGCTATCATAATAATAATAAAAAATAATAATAATAAATAAAACTTTAAAAGAATTTATGTATAAATAATAATAATAATAATAATAATAATGATAACAATAATATTTATTAGGAAAAGAAGAAATAATAATTAGAAAAATATATAAATAATAATTAGAAAAATATATAAAAATATAAATAAAAAGGGGATTTAATATTGCTAGAATAAACCACGCCTGATCTAGTGAGATTCCATCCACCTAATGAATACAAACATTGCAGTTTTCAATGCAAGGCGCATTTTGTTGTTGTTGTTGTTGTTACTAATACCAATAAAGGTGTGGGTAATTGGTAATTCGATACCGTAGCAGTGTTTGATTGGTTGTTGCAGCTTTATGTCCTAGCAACATCTAAGGTCATATCAGGTCATGTAGCAGTGTAGCACCCACTGTACATTATTTATGGGAGTTTAGGCGTAGTGTAGAAATTATACATTGACAATCCTTACAGCCATGTGTTTCCGCAACCTGTTTCTGAGGCAATTAATTAATCAATCAATTAAATAAGTAATTAGTTAATTAATAAATATCGGGCAAGTGTCGTCTGCATCCGTTTGCTATAATCAACGCAGGTTTCTGCCCGATTCTCGCGAGATGAGTTATTTCTCACATTATATGTTATTATAATACACACCTCCCATTGTACATAGTTTATTGATACATGTGGTGACAAAGTATTTATCATTCAGATTGTCAGATTGCGCACATAGGTAGCGAAGAAGCCATGTGTGTTCCATTCATCTATTCCGGTGTGTCGTTAAAATTGCATAGTCCAATGGTTTTCAGTTTCTGCCATTTTCTGAGATAAATCCATTATGCTGGTCGTTATAATCTACTTTACTTTGGTTTGAAGTAACTTTTATCTTAAGTGGCTAACTTTGGGGATATTTGACATCAAAACACGCCAAATTAATTTTGGCATGCACGACAAAACTCTGACACCATAGACTTCAATAGTAACAGGTGCTATTAAATTGACTTATTATGACCTACACAGCAACAAAAGCTTAATAAGTGCACTGGTATCTAAGTTGAATATGTAGCGTCAAATCTAGATAAGTGTTTTGGTTTTGAAAAGTTCATGTTTTCATCGGACTATGCAGCTTTAAGGAGAGGAAGCAGTATTTCAACGCATCGAGAGTCGACCTTGACCTTCACCTTGTGTGACCTTGAGAGCAGACTTCACCATCACATGAATTACACCCTGGATATTGTGGCTACTAACAAATAGAACACCCACCCACACCCCCACCCACACCCACACCCCTAGCGGACGAGTGCTAAGGATGTATATGAGGTAATGATAATAGAGAAGACGAATATAGAGAGAGACAAATCAATAATATTATATTGCTTTTGAACAACTGCAAAACAAACAACAAATGAGAAACACCCAACCAAAACTTAATATCTAATCATTTACGGCAATACAGGATCACGTTATTCTCATTAACTGAATTGCTTTTACAGAAATTATTGATAAAGGAAATCAATCCGTATGGATTATGACGACTGCTGCACAGCGGCAAAAAAACAAGTGCATGCACTTAACCGTTATGAGCAGATTAAACAATCACTTTAAAAAAATTATTTAAAAAACTGGGTGTCCAAGCCATTACCTGTGTTAACGCCATCTACTCTGTGCATGTATATATATATATATGTATATATATATAAACACATACAATCTGCTGAACAATGGTGTGCCATAGTGTACCAGTTAGTACTATATCTGACGGTATAGCATACCGCAGACAGGTTTGGAGCATGAAAGCTTGTACGTTTAATAAAACTAAACTATAAAAGAAAAGAAAACCTGACGGGAAATAAAGGAATTGTTGTTCATATACCCTGATGTTGTTGCCTCTTGTCCATTTTTGTTTTATTTGTGTTTTATTGTGACAGTTTTGGGGATGCGTCTGTTATCTTTACCAACAAAGGAAAACATCATGCCTGGACCGGAACTCGAACCAACAATTCTGCCATTCCGGGGATAGCTTCCTAATCATTAGTTGAGTGTAAGAGTGTTACGTCATGGCAACATCTAAAGGCCCTGTCACACTACGACGTTTGGTGCGGCGTGCCCCCAACGTGCAAAATATTATCAACGTGTCGAGAAACGTCAAACTTTTCGGCGTTTCGGGGGGTAGTTGGATGGGCTGCAGCATGTTGGGAGCGTGATAATAGCGTGTTAGTAGCGCACCGTCAACGGGTATCAGCGGGATTCGACGTGCGGCGGAACAAAGTGTCAACGTCCCGCCAGCGGGTTCCCAGCGTGCCATCAGCGTGTTATCGGCACGTTGTCGGTGCGCCAACGGCATGGGGGTAGCGCATCATTAAAGTTTCGCAGAACACCGGGTAACGTTAGGCGTGCGGCAGACGCGCCAGCAACACGTCAAGACGCACCAGCAACACATCAAGACGCGCCAGCAACACGTCCAATGCAGTTTGGCGAAAAATCCCCAGCGTTGATGGACGTTGCTCAATGTGGTTCGGGCGGGCCGGCAACGTGCTGGTAATGTGGGTCCACGTCCTGCCAATGCGCCGGTAATGCGCGATCCAACACGTTGGCGCGCGTCGGCGCGCGTCGAAAGTTTTGTGCAAGCACAAAACCTCGATGCGGCCCGATGCGCGCCAACGTGTCGGTCCAAACATTGCTCGCACTCAACGTGTACCGATGTGCCGTTAATGCGCCGGTAACGCGTGCGTAATGCTTCCTGCCGCGTGCCGACGTTTCCCCCAAAAAGGCAACACGTCGGCGCACGTTGGTGAGAAAAGTCGAAATGTGACAGGGCCTTAAGGTCAAATCGGGACCTAATCATTTGACTAACAGGGTAGGGTTCTCGGCTTGCATTTGTTTCTCTTGTAGATCACAATGAAATGGTTCTATCGAATATTTTATATGAGACTCGCTTTAAACCATGCTGTGCATGGGTTAAAGCTAGGCTCCGCATCAATCCTGGGACCAATATTATGTTCAACTGTCATTTTATATATCTATATATTCATGGTCTCTGACTATATTCAGAGACCCTGTATATATATATCTACGTTCTCTGCTATATTCCAGACTCATGCACAGTCCCGTTTCAATATAGTGCTGCCATCTGGTGGAATCCATTTGCACCATTATGGGTAAGCCATATTGGTGGCGCTATCCAATGGCAGAGTTAACAACACTCCCTGTTACGTAACTCAAAATGGATGCCACTCTGGTCGAAGTGAGCAAAGTCAGCAAAAACCATCAAAATTAATATGAAATGTGTACGCTAGGCGCAAAAAACATGCTATTATTATTAACAACCCATACACGATGACGCATCAGTGGAGTACGATGATGAGCATTGGCAGCGCCTATTAACAGAGGAGTAGTTTTTTTTTTATAGTTTTTTTATTGAGGCTGTATTTATACTGTCCATAGCATATAAGCCTGGGTATTCAGGCTTGTTTTCAATGCTGGCCAGCTGTAGTGTTGGTGTTGTCTTATCACACAGTGTTGTCTTATCACACAGTAGCTGCTGATAAGGTATTTGATTGCCTGTATTTCAGTAGCAGATAGATAGTTGGTTGGTCTGGTTAGTACTATAGTAGTCTATGTTAATTTTTTTGGATTTTCTTGGCATATATGTGCTTTATTTTTTCTACTCTTATTTCTAGACTAGCCTACTCCTATTTACATATCATAGGCTTGTACGCAGCTGTGAGGTGTGTTATCTGGGTGCTTTTGGTATGGTTACCTTCCATTGGGCGTCTCGCTGGTGGGCCGTGACATGTATCACCTGCCCCTTTGCGGTGCAGCTTAGTTGGGGGTTCCTAGCCTTATTTTGCACAGATATTTTTTGTATGTTTTTAGGTCAGGAATTTGTCGTTCCTTTACTGTTTGGGCATTCCACACCTTGGCAGCCATTTCTAGCGTGCTTCTCTCGTGAGCTTTTATTTGGCTTCTGGTCTGCTTTAGTAGTGGCGCATTATTTGCTCTAGTTGCCCTTTGTGGTTTTGTTAGGAGTTTATTGTCTTGACTATAGCTGTATGCTAATGTTTTCAGATGAATTATTCTCCTATTTTCTAGCAATTTTACTTTGGTTCTTTTGTGTATGTCATAGGTGGGGTGCAGCTTGTCTACTCTGAGGCAGATTTTCAGGGCTCTGTTCTGTAGTGTTTGCAGTTTTTTTAGAAGTTCTTTCTTTGCACCCATGTAGTTTACATCTCCATAGTCAAAATAGGGTAGCACCATGCCCTTGAAGATTTTTATTGACATTTCTTGTGTCATGTAGTCTCTTAGCTTTGCAAATAGCCACAGTTTGTGGTTTACCTTTTGGACAATTTTGTTTATACATAGGTTGTAGTTTAGTTGGCTGTCCAACTCAAGGCCTAGGTATTTGTAATGGTCTACATTTTCTAGTGTTTGGCTTCCTAGCTTACAGTGTAGTTTTCTTTCTGGCATTTGTTTATGCGAGAAGAGAACTGTTTTTGACTTGCTTGTGTTGATGGTTATTTTGTTGGACTCACACCACTCATCCAGTTTTAGTAGGAGCTTGTTTAGTTTAGTTAATACCTCCTCTTCTGTGGTGCCGTTTGCATATATGACTGTGTCATCTGCATATAGTTGGAGGCATTCGGTTTGTAACCATTTTTCAAGATCGTTTATGTAGATTATAAAGAGCAGTGTCTTTCAGGTAGCATTTTATCCAGTCCATAGTGTTGGATTTTATGCCCATGGATTCTAGTTTTTCCAATAGTATGTTATGGTCTACTGTATCGAATGCTTTGCTGAAGTCAATGAAGGCTGCTCCAACTAATTGTTTTTGGTTCATTGACGCCAATATGTCATTTGTTAGGTTAGCTATTGTTTTAGATGTGGAGTGCAGTTTCCTGAAACCTCCTTGTCTTTCGTTTAGTATATTGTTTTTTTCCAGGTGTTCATTTATGTGTCTATGTAGCACTTTTTCAATGAGCTTGCCTGGGGTTTGAAGAATCGATATTGGCCTGTAGTTTCCCATGTTTTGTTTGTCTCCACTTTTGTGGATAGGGGTAATGGTTGCCATTTTCCAGGCTGAGATAAAATGCCCCTGTTCAAAGGAGATGTTGAATAGGTCGACTATAGTGGCTGGGATGGCTTGGAGTGCCTCTTTCAGCATTTTGGCCTGTAGTTTCCCATGTTTTGTTTGTCTCCACTTTTGTGGATAGGGGTAATGGTTGCCATTTTCCAGGCTGAGATAAAATGCCCCTGTTCAAAGGAGATGTTGAATAGGTCGACTATAGTGGCTGGGATGGCTTGGAGTGCCTCTTTCAGCATTTTGGTTGGTATTTCGTCTATTCCACTTGGTTTATTTGTGTCTATGTCATTTATTAGTTTTTTTACTTCTATTATATCTGTTTTGCAGGTGGGGATTTCATTCTGCACAGTTCCTGATCTATTTTCCCACCTTTTTTTAAATTTTCCTGACAGCGTTTGTCCTATTGTGGCAAAGTGCGTGTTCAGTTTGTTTGCTGCATCTTTGTCTGAGAGTATTGTCCCTTCGTTATCTTGGAAGGTTGTGTGCTCTTCTTTGTTAGTGATAAGAATTACCCTAAAAACTTAACCACCATTTGGTATTATAGGGTGTATAAAATGTTATACGAGTATAGGAAGCTGAAAATACATTAGACTTGTTGCTTATGTTTTGTTGAATCTGTGAATTGCTTTCTGGATCCATTTACCCTCGTGTTAATTTATATTTGTAGCCGGACCCTTAATGTAGATAAAATACCACTTGTTTGTACGTATGTTCACCAGCTCCCCACCCGCTGACACATCGGCTACAGAATGATCAGTCTGTCACTCTGCCCATGCGCACGCTGACCTAATCTGCTAATTAGTAACCCGAGTAACTCACTGCCACCCCCGTGTGCAGGCAGGGCTCACTGCCGCTCTGCATGGCACCAGGGTCATGGGGATGATGAAAATGGGAAATAGTTCGCTTAGAGCAGGAATCAAACGCATATCTCTTGCATTGCCAGTGTGTTAACCATTACACCACCTAGCCTCCCCGATGTCACCACCCTACCCACACCCACCTGTCTATGCGGCTCCTTGCCTTAGAGGTCAGTGCAGACTACTACAGCATCGTGGAATACTCATATTCTATATTTTTAATCAAGTTTAATTTTTTTCATTTTAAAAATATTAAAAGAAATTATTATTGCTATTATTATTATTATTATGGATGTTAGGTGTTCTTTTGTGTTATACTCTTTTACAAAATATCTCCAATACAAATACTTTCATCGACCCACACTTACGGTGCATATGCCATTTGGACTGATATTGATAAAAGCACAAGGCCCACCCCACCCCCACCCCCACCCCCACCCCACCTACCAAGGGTGACAACTATATTGACCAATTGTCCATATTGCATTGGCAATATGGGTAATTCGGGGGAGGCGGACGACCTCCCCTCCCCCGGCCCTACCGCCCCCCCTCACACCACTACCCACACACACCTTCTCCCACCCAGATGGCGCCACCAGTCCCTTTGCCTCACCCACTCCATTCCTCCAGATGTCGCCACAACTCCCCTCCTCCCGCCGCTGGTTCCGACGCTGGTTCCCCTGCTGGTCCCTCCGCTGGTATCTCCCCCCCCCCCCTTCCTCCCTTCCGCCTCCCCATCAACTCGACCACTTCTCCTCCTGCCACCGCACTGACAAGACCTACTTTCACCGCCCCACCCACCCAACTATCATCGAGTGGGGTTGAGGCCCGGGTCACTTAAGACTCTAATGACATACATGACTTTACCTCGATCTGACATTTGACCTTAAGATATTACTACATTGCCTTAACTTAACATATACCACTTAATTATGATCTCCTACCTACCATTCACTTGTTATTTTACCTCAATTGACTCTACACATTACTCACTGTTCCTTCTTGAATAAATTGCCATACTATGTAGTCCGCCTCTTGTCCTGAATTACAGAACAAAACACACAGCATCATTAGCAGCACCTCAGCTTATTTACTTGGCAATGCAAACTTAGTCCATCAATAAATGCCTACCGTTTTAGATAATGAGCATGCAGCTCCTGGTAGCGAATAGCATGGAATATGCGATTTCCACTACCAATCTGTGTAGGCCCATCTTGTCACTGTGAAAACAAGTTGCAAAGTGACTCCACCGTCAACTAATAGATTTACCACCCGTTGTGGTCACCAGTTTGTAAAGACTATGGCTCGAATCTGTGGTTGTGTAGGCAGGCTATAGTGAAATCAATACAGGCAAAGAGAAAGAAAGAGTATAAAGGGTGAAAGAAGAGAGAGAGAGTCAAGCCCTCAGGTTTATTATTTATATGATACATGGATCCAGTATAGTGTATCACCCCACCCCATTCTCCCAATGAGAAACAAGCATTTCTAGCTCCACCAATGAGAAACAAACATTTCTGGTCCCCATGATTACGGTGATCTGCCCACCACCACCAAGCTGTGTGGCTCCCCTGGCCACCACCTGCTTGAACATGCGTGTGGTGATCCTGACTAGCAGAGGGGGGAGGGGGTAGTGTATAGGGCTCTGAGTGCCCCTTACACACTATCTTACTAGCGCCACAATGTCTATTTACCTATCAATCAAGCGCCACCAGCAACTACATAAACACATCTATGCACCTGGCCATGTAGACCTGTTTCACAAATAGAAAATTTGCATTCCCTCACCAATGCATCATTATCGGAATATTTTACAAAGTGTTAACCGACTTATCCCTTATGAGCAGGTAAATCAAGTCAATAACAAAAATACACTAAAATACTGCCGCGCCCTCTAACGGCTGTGGAAGAACTAATATGGGTAGCAACCCACTGTGCAGAATGCTATGTGGAAAAGGTCTAATAGGGGATTTACACCACCACGCCACCATCTGATGGCAGTGGGGGGGGGGAAACAAACGTTGTGAGTAGCAACTCATTGTGCAGCGAGCTCTGTGGAAAATGTGCAATAGAGGATTTGCACCACCCCTACTGGCAGTGGGAACAACTAATGTTGTTGGCAACTACTCACTTTGCAGAATGCTCTGTAGAAAAGGTGACATAGAGGAGTTTAAACCTCAGCGGTAGGAATTACTGTTGTGGGAGCAGCTGACTGTGCATGCTTAGCTGCTCAGTGGAAAAGACGTATTATTCTTGTATATATGTGCTGTATAAGCATTATACGAGTATAATTATCTGTAAACTGACTACCCTTGAACTGTGCCTCTGTTGGCACCTTGTCTTGACACCTCACAACTATTGACACTTAACAACTCAGGCGAATAGACAGGCTCTCTGCCTTGACTGGTTCTGCGACCTGGCCTATTCAGCTTGTAAAATATTCTGATAAAACGCATTGGTGGGGAATGCAAATGGTCTATAAAGGAGTACAAATGGTCTATTCATGTAAATGATGTATAGGGCCAGGTGCATGAATGTATGTATGTAGTTGGTGGTGATTCTTTACTTGTGGTCAATAGTCATTGTGTATTAGGTAGATAGTGTGATTGAGGCACCAGTGATAGTGTGTAAGGAGCCCCAAGAGCTCTACTCACTACCCCCTCCCCCCAACTGTTAGTCACGGATCACCACACACACACAGCACGCAGGTGCAGGCCAAGCAGCCCACCTCATGTTGGTGGTGGGTAGATCACTGTAAGCATTCTGGGGTCACCATTCCTGGACTTGTACAGGGCGCTGCCGGTACCTACCTTTATACTCGCATAATGCTTATACATCACATATATAGATATATACATATGCACCTGGTCAAGCACACTGATCAGTAATAGAACAATTGCATTCCCCCTCTGCTGAATATCGGAATATTTTAAGAGGTGGTACAACCAGTTCATTCAAACATGGCGAATTTACGTCATGGACTTTATCACTTCAAACTGATTTTGGGTCATAAACCCTTGAAATTATGCGATTTGAACACGCTGGAGAGTATATGTTGAGGAAAAATATATGTACTGGGATTGTAGCTATTGGATTTTAATCAACATAAGGTAGGAATCCCAAGCTAAGACCATTAACAGTGACACACATTTCCTTCAACTTTTAAATAGGGTTGGAATTCACCTCTGAACAGAGTCAGGGGTGAATCTTTGATTTATAAGCCATGGATGGTGAGCGCTCCCTGAGTAACTTCCGCCAGTATAGTATTGAACCCCTAAGTCCCCCCCCCTCCCCACCGCCAAGCACATTGTAAAATATTTGGGAATTTTCGGGTGGTTTATATTTGGTACTCTGCAGCCAAGGGCCTGCCGGGTTCAGGCTAGGTCACCTGACTGGTACCTGTGTTAATTGGTGACAGTTTGTCGATAGAAAGCCCGAGCCTACACTTTTACCGACCCAAGGGATTTTTAACCTCCCACACCACATAGACATGGTATGAGAGCAACTGGCCTCTGATGACACTGTAAGTTATCCACAGCGGTGGAAATCCAAATTGGCAGAGGTGGGGGAATGGGGAATCGAACCACTGACCTTCAGATTAGGAGTCTGACCTAGAAAAAAGTCAGACACTCTAACCACTCCGCCACAGAAAACACCACAAATATATATATATATATATTTTCTATGTGTTCAGACAATCAAAGCCAGCAGTGAAGCATCCCCCACACTGCACGTCCGAACTGACGGCACACGAAACCTTGGTGACACTTGGGTAAATATTGACAAAGTGATTTTGACAACTCAAAATGCCCACGTGTCCATGTGTGTAAATGCCTGGCGATGAAATGGAACATGCTCTCCATATTAAACATACACCGTGCTCAAGGTTCACCTAGTCTGAAGACTGCCTGCAATGTTCGCTCGTTTAGACCCACGTCACACATTTGGCTAGATAAAAGATTCACCCCGCAGTGCAGTAGCCTGAATAGAGGTGAAGAACAACCCGATATAAAAGCTGGCGAAAATTATCTACATTCTGGGTAAATGAAATGAGTAGATAAATTCTTAATTTTAAAAGCAAAATATATTCTTCACATATATCAAGTATCAATTTTTAAGTCATTGGTTTGACTCGACCAGGGTTCGAACCCACGATCCCATTGTCTACCAACACGGGAGACGGACGCTCTAACTCATTTGGCCATCCCGTCTGGTTCTGAATCGAATGGGTCGGTCTCAAACCCTGGCCGGGTCAAAACCAATTGTTAACTAGCTGTATTTTACATGCCAGGATATTTCTAGGAAATAGAACCCTAACTTCTGTGTATGGAGACCGGAAAGCACTAATGTATGATATTACTCAAGCGATGATCCACTTACTATATCTGCTTAGTATATCAGTTCCAAGAAATAGTAACCCAACAGAAATTAAGTGTGGTGAAGTCTAGTCGGGAGGGGCTGCTGGCTCAGAGACAGTAACATGGCATTTCATTGGCTGAACTCCTCCAGTCAGTGGTAGGGGGAGGCAGGGTGGGAGTGGGTCGACCTCCACCACTCCCACCTGCTGCTGCTGGGTAAGGGGGTGGGGCCCAATCCACCCACCCCAAGTCAGATACATATTTTTCCATCAAGTTCACCAATCACACTGACTTGGAAGTATCAACCCTATTTATCTTTACATAACACCAGTGGTCACCAGTCCCTGAGATTGGGACAACTCCAAAGTAGTAGCAGTTTCTACATGCATTACTTTGAGAATTACATATTGCATCATCTTTAGTTCAGCAAACTGCCACCAGGTGGTGCAGGGAGGGCTCACTCCCCCCCCACACACACACACAGCCCCCATGCATTGTCACCTGTGTGCTAACACTCCCTCAGATACTAGCATCTATAAATCATACCATAACAGGCACACATAACTCAGTTTCTTAACTTAATTATTGTACCCATTCTGTGGCATTCTTCACAGACTATTTGTCTGGGTGAAGAAACCAATCTGCAGCAACTGTATATGCTGTCCTTAGTTTCAGCATTTACCTCCCTTTATACAATATATAATACCAACAGACTTCAATTCAGTAATACATGTAAATATACCAATACAGTAATAACTTTCTAGAGTTGTTATCTCCAGTGGTTATATTTGATGTAGAACCTTAGAAAATCTGATATTAATTATCACTTCACTTAATTTACATAATCTACCATGGTTTCACAACTTGTTTGAAGATTATGCATATGTATTTACCAACATGATAGAATGAATTAGGTATTATTAGAGTGGTTTTATACGGCTAATTACATAATTGGAATATTATTATAATGACTTTATAGAAATAACTGGATGATTTAAATATGATTAAAACAGTTTTCTTAATGCTTCACATATGAGTTTTGTGAAAAGAGAGATATTTTAGAATTTATTTAAACTATTATTTATTTATGAACCAGACCTAAAAAGTCAGAATATTTTACACGATGACTTACAAATTGATATTTGTCACTACCTAACCTGGCGCTCGCATTACTAGGATAGGACAAGGAACAGT